>BQNB010076762.1:407-28740 GCA_026074375.1 Tanacetum coccineum
GTCAAACACCATTCCGCCTAACAAAGCCCATGTGGTGTAAGTATAAATACCTCTCTCCAAGTGTGGAGAGGGTGTTGGTTCATTTGTATTTTTCACGCATACTAGTAAATCAACCACTCTTTTCTTCTCTCTTTATTTCTCTCTCTAACTTCTCTCTAAATTTCTTATCATTCTTCTTATCTATTTTTCTTGGTATCCATGGTGAAGTGAAGGTGATTTTTGGTTACCAACACGGTCCTAATCTTGGCTTTTACCCATGGGGGCCGAGGATTTTTCAGGAGCCATTCGTGATACCCTAATTCCTTTATAGTTCCTTCATAGTGGGGAAAGCGTCAAAATGTTCCAGGTTATCTTCCTCTTTTTCTTTGGTTTCTTCTTCATTTTCTTCCTCGAACTCCTCTTCGCTTTCAACTCTCATCTCGTAATCCTTGCACTTGGTTGCACTGGATTTCACATTTTCCTCTTCCTTAGCTCCATCTTCCTTATTTAGGATAATGATTGAATTAACGAAATGAACATGTTTTAGGGATGAGAGGTTTCTATTTTGTTCTGCTAAGGATGATTGAGACAGATATTTAGGGGAGAGTAACTTTGATGGGCTTTTGATTCCCTTGCCTCGAAGTTCCTCTTTTGTAGGGTCGTTGGTGGACGCGAAATTCATTTGAGCCGTGGGGTTTCCTGCAGTGTTACGAGTGGGCGTGTCATCAAGCTTTTCAGAAACGACCTTCCACAAAAGATTAATTTTACTAATCATGTCGTCTTTCTGTTATCCAAGTTGAGTTCTGAGGCTAGATAGTCTCCTCTCTTGATGAGAGTCAAAATCAATTAATGCCTTCTCAAGCTTCATTTGGTAACTAGATGAGTAGGTAAAGAACGAGCCGTTCTGTGGGATTGTGAATGTTTGGGTGTATGTCTAGTTAAAGTTTGGCTTCCCTTTCCAAACATTGGTGGCTTCGTTAAAGCTTCTTAGTCCTTGGTTCATAGAGAAATGCTTACCTCCCGCTTCGTCGGTACGCGAGGATGCATAATCAACAAAAGCTTGCTCGTGATTTTCCATGCAGTACTGAATGTCGTGGGAACCACTACAGATGTCACATGAAAAAGTAATTTTGTTCACTTGAATAGGTTGTATAGGAGTAAGATGAGCTTCCATCAAGCGTTGGTCTTGATTTTGTTCACTTGAATAGGTTGCTTAGGAGCAAGATGAGCTTCCATCAAGCATTGGACTTGATTTTAGAGCTCGATGAGATGACGGTCGGATGTACTCGAGACATCTTAAGGCAAAGAGATTGCCTTGACCAGTTTAGTGAAGTCCCTTGAGTCGTTCTAACTTTCGTTGTCATAGAGGGCGAGATCCTCTAATAATGCCCAGGATTCTTCGGCATTTATGTCATGAAGCTTACCACCGGCCGATTGGTCAATGGTTCATCTTGTGGCGGGATTGACATGGTCATAAAAGATTTAGACCTGGAGCCAAAGATCAATGCCATGATGAGGGACTTTTTGGAGTAAGTCCTTAAAACGAGTCCATGCTTTAGAGAGAGACTCTTCTTGATGTTGTTGGAACATCAAGATGTCATTATGAAGTTTTGCAGTCCTTCCTGGTAGAAAGAATTGAGCAAGGAAACGAGTAGTAAGATCCTCCCATGTAGAGATGGATCCTGCTGGAAGACGTTCAAGCCAATTGCTAGCTTGATCGCGAAAGGAAAATTGAAATAAACGTAGGCGCGTTCTTTCCCTATTTGCAACATCAAGGTCAAGTGAGTCCACAAGTTTTAAGAAATCCTTGAGATGTTGGTTTGGATCTTCGGACCGAAGTTTGTGGAATGAGCATCTGTTTTGCACCAACCGGATGGTGTCGGATCGAAGAGGTACCACATTGTTCCCTTTGGGGAGCTAAATGGTATTCCTGTAACCTTCGTGGCTAGATCTAGAGTAATCTCCAAGATTACGGATAGGATTTTTGTCTCCCATGGAGGTCAACAAAATGGATTACGAAACAAATAACACAAAGAAAATATAGACTACAAGAAAGCTATTAAAAAGAAAATAAAATCTCACTTGAAAGGATTCAAGCGAGTAGACCAAAGTTAAACAATGGTTGGAACCTAACTATTCCCCATGCAGCGGCGCCAAAACTTGATGTGTGCGGTTGTCGTAAAGACTTTAACACGAAGTTTTACAACTCCCTAGGCAGCGTACCTAATCGTTGTAGTAGTAGCATAGGCAAGACTTGAGGGTTGTTATCGTTCTCTAGGGGAATAGGTTGGGAAGGCTTGATCAAAATCTAACAAAGTTCTACAGGGTTGAGAGAAGATTCTTTTTGTATTTTTATTTTATAAAAAGCAGTAAATATCATTGGTTTGAGAGGTTAGTTTGATTAACTAATTATACAAAATATAATCTAATCTACTGGTGATAACTTTATGATAAAAATATGTATTTACTTAATCATGTACTACTCCTTAGATTGCTTCTCCGAATCATGTTGCTTTGTCACACTTGTGATGATCTATGTAAGTATTTCCTAAGTCATGAACGAATTACACGAACCTGCCGTCTATTTAATATTCCGTTAAGGCAACGTACAAATAAGGTAGTATAAAGACTATTACAAGGCCCCTAAGAGTATATTAAATGCAATTGAAATATCTTAAGAGGGATCAACCATATTAGGGGTAAGGTAGTATGAAGACTGTTACCGATGGTATCCTTTCTACACACTCGCGTTTCCCTAGACGTCTATGCCAATTTAATATCTTATGGCTAGTTTTCTAAAGCCTAACGCGCACATCCATCACAAGAAGCAACATTAAAAGGATCTACAATCTAAGTTTCATACAATCATATGTAAATACAAAGGAGGGTTTAGCCTAGCATGTTATAAAGAAAGCAAGAACATAAATCAATCAAACAATATATAGACATATTGAATGATTAAAGATAAACAATCTTACTTGATTAAAACATGGATCAAGGTCAGTTATAATAGGGTTTTAAGGCCCTAAAGGATGGCCTAAAATCTGCTAGAATGATTAGGGTTCGTCTCCCAAAAGTTACACACTTAAAACCCCTAAAATCAGTTTTGTATTTATAGGAAAAACGCTGCGACGACGTCAAGTAGTGGTCGCGACGCCGTCACCATGTCGAATCTTCTAGATTTGATTTAATTCGGTTGCGTCCTGACGTCGTCGTCAAATTCTCGACGCCGTCACTAGAAAGATCACGACAGCGTCGCGTTATGCTTGCGACGCCGTCTCCACGGTCTGTATGCATCATTCTTCAAGAGATTTTGGTGTAGGTCTGTACTCTTGTCTGTTTCTTCTCCAAATGAGCCCAAGTTACGTGTATTTCCTCCAAATGCCATCCAAGTGCTAAAAACCTGGAAACAAATGATTAAGCACATAATCTAGGCATATTTGCATGATTTAGAGGGTTAATTGACCCTAAAATAGTGTATAAAATGACTCCTCATCAGGCAGCAAGTTATCAAAGATAATACACAGTGATTCTTTACTAAATAAAGATGTTTCACACTTGAAAAGTAATTTATTATTTCAGGCCAAGCCAGAAATAAAGTAGGACGCCTAGGAGGAAACAGCTCATAACTCCTATTGAATTTGACAACATTGCAAGTTTGTCAATTTCATTTATAAAATGCATTACTCCCACTGGATCTGGCAACATAATGAGTGTTCACTAGTAAAAGTAATTGCAATTTATTCTTCCATAGATTGAATATCTACACATTATTGCTAATGTGAGTCACATGGACTAGTAAACAAGTACTTAGATATGCAAGTAAGTGTGTTCAAGTTCTCGACATCTCAGTTGTTTATTAACTTGAAAAATTGGCATGCAATTCCTCTTTTATCTGCTCACTTTACCTCGAGGGTGTGCAACGTCTCTTATTGATATAAGGAAACAGCTGTAGACAAGAGTTCTCTAGTTATTCCCTTTTACAGTGTTGCGGTGATATTTTTGTCTTCTAATCAAACCTCATAAATATGTCTTGTTTACAACAAGATATTTTAATCTTGATAGCTATAGACCTAAGTTCTCTAGTTATCCAAGTTTCTTATTATGATTCAAAGATTTCAAAACCAAAAAAGGATATTGAAGCAATCTTGAAAGAATAAGAAGTCCAATTAACTTAACATGAAGTTTGGTATGAGTTTGATTAGAATTTAGGATAATTCTTGCATTCCTATTATAACTTTTCCAAAAGTGAAAAGTATAGGAAATAGTCTTATTTTCCCAAGGAAAATAGACACAGTTTGTCTTCCATAAATAAGAACAAACCTTTGTTTACGGTATACGTTGCATAAATACGTTAAAAGAACTTGCAAAGTTCATTTTCAGTATTTTCGATAATACATCCCTTAAAAATTAACTACCAATGTTTATATAAATAAACAATTAATTTTACAAGAGGACGTTCTACCATTAATGCAGTTGATCTACTACAAACGGTATAACTCAAAAGGTAATCCGCAAGAGATAATTGCCAACATGTGCAACTCTTAGCCATTATGGGGCACAAGGCAAAATAATCCAGAATTATAATGTCAAGTAGCATGTTTAACCCTATCGTATGCCTCGGGTCGAAGGTCTGACCAAACATACTCAATATAAGTCATCCAATATAATATCTGTAATTTTACAGTCTCAGGTCTGACCATACGATTGGTATATTACCTTGTTTTGCAATTCACCTAAGACCGTCTTAGAGTAAAAAACATACTCAAGTGATTTCATACTTGGATGGCAAATAACTTAATTTTAAGGGTATAAATATTTTGATAAAAACAAGGTTACCAAAAATGTGTATAAGGAAGCATGCATACAACCTTATAACACTAGTTATTTTAAAACATTTCCAATTTTGTTTTAAAAACTTTCTACAAATAGAAATCCCATAATTTTATAAACCATATGTCATTTATAAAATTAAGGTTACCATGTTTATAATATTTCCAAGTATAAGTAACATTACTACGGATAAGGTTAAATCCCGTGAGATATAATCAAATCCTAGATAGATACCAAACAGGATTTATTCCATCTTTAGTAATTGTTACGACATACCATAAATATTGTTAAAACGTTTATGTAAAAATATTTATTCTTGCGTTGTTCCGTCGCGGATTCCCTTGCGGAAAGCACTAACCCATGCGTTATAGAACGTTGTAAGAAATAACAAATTTACGTATACAATCCATGATTTAGCAAAGTGTACATATCAATATACGTACAATAAGCATTTTAATCATGTACTTTAAGTCCATATTAATTTTGAAAATCATTTTTGCATTCTATATAGAAAAACGCCATAATACAAACATACAAAACATATTTACTAAGCAAAATCATTTACGCAATTAAAATAATAATTCAACAAAAGTCTTCTCATTTTTTGCAATTAACCAATTAAATCACATAATGATTTCATGCATACAATACTAAATAGCATGCATAAAATATATTTAGCTTAATAATCATGGTTTACATGCACGTAATCCATGGTTGACAATTTATAAGCAATAAATAAGCTACAATATATTCAAATTGCAAATTATAATACATGCATTTATAATAAGTGAAACAAATCTTTCTAAAATATAACAATATTTTATTTCTTATTTATGGGATATTTAGGGTAAAATATTTCACTAAATAATATCCTAAAATAGGTTTTCACATAAAGAGCAAAACATATTCAAAATATGCATTTATATTTTTGCCGGATCTTCCAAAATACATACCATATTTATATTTTCAGATTTTATGTGTTTTATATTAGTAATTCTTTCACTAAGTAAATTCCTAAAATAAATTGCACATAAAAAGCAAGAAAATATCACAAAATATGTGTATTTTAGGTATTTTACCGTTTTTATGTAATTATAACGCTATATGAACGGCTCGTGATGCCACTGTTGGAAATCGTGGTCTAAAACCCTAATATTACGTGAATATTAAACGAGCTACGCAGCGGAATAAAACTCATATAACACTTATAATTAACATAAACAGAAAACATACCGAATAGCAACCAAGCTACGTAAAGAACCGGAGATTTCTTCGAGTACACACATGTGTGTAATACATGCGAAACCAAAAACCCTTTGAGTTACTAAAGTAAGTAACCTCTATGTGTATCATACACTACACGTCGACCAATACCTCCCGAATGCTAGTTCCACGAACCAACGCTCAAGAATACGTCAAGTAGTCGTACTCAAACAATTTTACCCCAAGGGTTTCTTTGAATCGAAATCTACTAGGAGAAGAGGAGGAGAAGGGATGAGAATTATGAGCTAGGGGGTCCTCCTTATATAGTAGATGATTTTAGGGTTTACCTAAAATACATAACTTAGAGGAAAAGATAGCTCACAAGCCTAATCCATCCCTCTTGGGACTCATGGCCGGTCGAATACAACCCTAACACCACTTGGGTTGAATTTTTGACTTTTCTAATTATTTATGGTTAATTACATTTAATTACCCATTAATTAAAAAGCCTTATAGTTAATTATTCGTAGACGATCTAATTAACGACCGTTAGTATTCTATCATTGGAATATTAATATACATAATAAATATTCACTTATATTATTATATACATTAATCGAGTATTAATACATATATAATAAATATATGCTTATATATACCAGTAGAGTGATATGTATGTGTATTAACGTGTGTGACCCCGTAGACTCACGTATTCCTAGCCGTATAAATATCCGTATGACATGAGCACAAGCCAACAGTGTGGAACTTGATAGAAGATGTATTGATTTGGACTCAACCCTTTGTGCAAGTTGTAGTAATTTCATGGAGATGTGTGCTCATAGTTTAATCACTTGTGATATACCTATGAGTGTTTGGAAAAAGATCTTTTGTTGGTCCTGAGGTTGGGAATGTTAACGCTTACTCTATTGATGAATTTTTTTCATCCAACGAAAACGTTAATGTTTCTATTTATTTTTCACATGTTTGGCAAGCGGTTATTTGGTCTACCGGTTATTTCATTTGGAAAGAAAGAAATGCTCGTGTGTTCGGTAACAATGTATCAAATACTAACAAGATTATTCAAGACATTCAACTAAAAAGCTACGAGTGGATTGTTCGAATGTCAAAAAAGTGCAAAGATATAGATTGGCAAATTTGGCTAAGGAATCTTATAAATAGTCAAATTCAAATAAACCAATGATCAGTTCTGCTCTAGTAATCAGCTGCTAGTGGGTCTGTGAGTTTTTACTGCTTTTTGTTTTTTATGATTTCATGTTTGCAAATGGTATTTGTTCTATCTGCAAGTGGTATATGTTTTGTCTGCAAGCTCAGCTCCTATTCAGAGACAGTTTATGTGTTTTAATCCTTCAGTTCTTTGGCTGTCATTTTTTACTTTAGTGGTCTTGTCGCATTTAGAATTGTTTATTCTCACTTGGGCATGGCCATTCAATGTCAGTTTGGGGGTCTCATTTGGTTGTACTATTATTTAATATGTATCATTGTGTCAGGTAGCAGTAGTTGATTAGTAGAGGTTTGGTAAGTTTTGTGTTTTCTTTTTTGGGTCCTTTCCTCCTCTAATTAGCTTGTTGGTATGGGAAGGATGCCTTAAGGGTGCGTTTAGTTATAGAAAAGTGTTCATAATTTTCTTTCTCTAGTTTTCTTGAGAATGCAACAACTCTTCTTTCTCTAGAGAACCTTTATAAAACCAAAGAACTTTAAATTCAAGTTCTCTAAATCATAGTTATAATAGGAGAAAACATGTTTTCTGTTTTCAGCAGAGAAATATCAGAAAACACTCATTTTGAACACGTTTTCTGTTTTCTCTGTATTTTTTAGAAAACTTTTCTGGAAAACTTCTCATTTTCCAACAACTAAACACACCCTAAGAGAAATATATTGTATATTTTTTTCGTGTTTCTTAATTCAGTGTTGCCTTTCTAAAAAAATCCTTAATTTAGAATAAGCTAGAAGTTATGTTAGAGAATTTAAGGGCTCTAGTCAATAGTAAGTAGGAAGTAGAGTGGAACACTATCAACAGGCAAAATCCGTATGAAAAAATGAAAAATGAATCAAGTCTTTCTAAATTATTCAAGTGTAGGGGATACAAAACAATTTTGTTACTGATTGTCGTTGGTTTTTTTATATCTTTTTTGTTTTTATTTTTATGGGACTCACTTGTTTTGGTACAACAATGGCATAAGCAGCGGGTTCCATAAGGGTAAAGGGCATATCTAGCATATTGGTTAAAATGGGATGCTCTTTATCTCTGACCTTCTTTTAGGGCGTGCATTTCGAGCCTTCTTCACTATAGGTTTGATCGAAGACAATATGACGCCTTCATCGAATGGTGAAACATTACCCTCTCATTATGGTTCTAGCAGAGCATCAAACTCTACTCTTAGACGGAAGATTTCTTCAAGATTGTGGAAACTAGAAGGGGGGTTGAATAGTTTCACCGTTAATTTATGTTTTAAAAGTTTACTTATAAAAATCCTAGTTTCATGTTTATGTGAGATCAACCAACAATATGTATAAACATTATATCTAATTATAAGCAACACAAACACAATATAACCAATATCTACGAAATATAAAAGACAAGGTAAAAGATAGAACAATCAAACCACAACACCGAGAATTATAGTGGTTCGGCTACGAAGCTCTTCTTCGCCCTACTCTACTCCTCGAGTATTCGACTCAATATTTCACTATGTCAACAAGCTCCCTTCAAGCGAAAAAAACCGTTACACGTCGCTTATACCAATTTTTGACACTAAGCTAAATGTCGAGTCCTAATCTTAGCTAGAACCAATCTACCACTTCATAAATGTATTTTATGGCCTAAAATACTAACCGACACACATACAACACTTCCAGACTTATACACTATCCGGATCTACACAACTACACAAGACTGATACAAAGAAATCAAATCTAGATAAAGATAGCATAGCACACTAAACTACAACACTTCGTTTCTTGGCGAATACGAGTGTTCTTTTCTTCCACTTGAGAAAAGAAAAAATGGATCAATTGTTAAACAAAATTAACCAAGTTAGTGATCAAAGATTTAGAGATATGTATAGAGATGTAGAGAGAGATTTAGAATAGAAAAAATGTGTGCAAAAGGTTGGGAAATAGCTGAGAATAGTCCAGTATTTATAGGCAAGAGAGAGGAGCGTCAGAGCTGAGGACGGTCCCTTAAATGTTGAACGGTCCCAGATATATTTGGGGGCCATCCTACCTATTTGAGGGCCGTCCTAGGTAGACGTTCTCTTTTTTGTCTTTTAGTGAGAAATATTTATCTGGTGTAGTTGGGGCCTTTTTAAGGGGGGGGACCAGATTTGAATTTATATAATTAAATAAAATATTTCTTTTAATTAAAAAAATATTTTGTATAATTTATTTTTGTAAAAAGGTTTTGTTACATTTGTAAAAACTAAAAACCAAAACCGAACCGAACTAATAACCGAACCGAACCAAACTACTAATTCGGTTCTCGGGTTGGATATGGGTTTGGCAATCTGAACCGAAAACCGAATTCATATAAATATATATATTTATATATATAAATACCTTAAAATTTTATCCTAATATAAAAAACACGTTTTATGCTTGAAATAACTTTTTTTACTAAATATCTATGTAATTATTAATCTTTTTGGGTAAATTACACCGTTGGTCCTTGAACTCCACCACGTTTGCCCGTTTGGTCCCCAGATAATGGAGACTCTCATACGGGGTCCCTTTTTGACACTGTGCTTATTCGTTTGGTCCCTGAAGCCCCGTTATGCCTAACGACGGTTATCTCCGTCGTTATTTTGGCCACGTCGCCCTTCCACTGAAGGGCACAATCGTTTTTTCACTTAATTTTTGGGTTGCACATTTGGTCCCTGACCCTTAGGATACTACAGTAAAGTTTATTGTTCCCATTTTTTGTCGTTTAGCGCTCGCGCGTTTGGTCCCTCGTGTCTATTTTTTCGACGCCTATATATATTCCCGCCTATTCCCTTTGTAATGATATAAATCCCGATTGCCACTATAAATAAATCGTTATAATCCTACTCTTTTTTTAAAAATGGCCTGTATCGAGGAGATTGCAAAGGATGCAAAGATTATTAAAATTGAAGATCAATTGCTAGTCTTAATTAAGAGACAAGTGGAGACTGAGTTGATGCTTGCGGAGAAGTTTCGAGATCTATGTGAGGAGGTGTCTAAGTAGTTAAAGAAAGCGAAGATGTAGTAAAGGAGGTTGAGAGGTTAAGTTGTAAAGATGTGGGGAAGGAAACCGTTCGTTTGTTGATACGTAGATAAAAGCGTGATTTTTATAAGATGACGCGTCTCTAGATGATGGTGAATGAATCCCATCTTAGTGTTCGTGAGAAGCAAACATTTGTTAGTAAGATGAATTTAGGGACAATATGTTAAGTTTTGGTTGGTATTTGGTTTGCAGTGGATTACTTGTTTAGTTGTTTTTTGAATATGTAATTATGGTTGTTATCATATTTTAAGGTTTAGAAATGATTTGTATTGTTTGTTATGTAGTTGATTAACTAGTAGTCAAAGTAGTATTCTTTTTTAAACTACCCAACTTGATCAAGTAGAAGGAAGGATAATCAAATATCCCATGTTCGTCCCTAACCTGGGTCATTGGAACCCAAATTGACTTGTAAAAGTCAAAACTTATCAAAACATCAACATACAAAAGTAGTCAATGCTAAAGAACAACACAAAACTATGCAATGTTATATAAGTCGGAATTTAATGATATTACTTTATTGTCAATAACATACGAAAGAACAACATAAAACATAATAGAATAACAACATCATCCATTTTAATAGTATGAATAACAACATGAACAACATCATATTATAGCGTACCTTTGAATAATATACTATTAAAACATACTATTAAAACATAATAGAATAACAACATCATACTATAACATACGAAAGAACAACATAAAACATAATAGAATAGCAGCTACCACAAGTTCATCTAGTCGTGGGAAGTTAGCTATAATGCTATACATCAAAGAAACTCATATGCGTACCTTTGAAAAAACGGCTCGATACATAGCATATGCGTACCTTTGATGGGATGTTGGTGTAGCGTGATCGGGAAAATGTTGTTATTCTATTATGTTTGATGTATAGCATTTAATAACCCTCTAGATGGTTGTTTGATGGGATGTTAATGTAGCATTCAATAACCCTCTAGATGAATAGCATTGACTACTTTTGTTATTAAAATGTTATTATTCTTTGATGTATAGCATTCAATAACACTCTAGATGAACTTGCGGTAGCTGCTAATACTAGAGGGTTGTTTGATGGGATGTTGGTGTAGTGTGATCGGGAAAATGCAAAAGATCTTACGTTTGAAAATGGTATCCACAACTTATGGGCTGAGTTGCTTGATGTGCTGTCGTGTAGGGTCAATTTATTAATTACCAAGTTTTACATTTATATTTAGCCAACTTATCCTAAAACAACACTTTAATGGACAGTGTACCCGATCAGGTGGAGTTTCATGGTAAGTAGGGTGTCGAACACTAAGAGCGAGGTTGTTAACCTTATAATCTATTAGTATTTTAATTACCTATATTTAAGCTAATTCTAATTACTTGTTAAACCTATGCTATTTACGCTTCTAACGAATATGGGGGGTTTTCAGCCCGAGAGACTGGCATAGGTTTTACGGTGACAATAATCAATTCTAAAAATAATAAACACTCAAGAAAACAATCAGAAGACAAAAGAGCGGTACAAGCCAAATAATAGAAAACTATATTAGCCATATAAATATGATTAAATGTTGGTTTGTTTAATTAGTGCAATGATTTCTTATCTCGAAGCGGCATATCATTCTTAAGACTTAGGCGGGACATCATCCTAAGACCTAGACACGTTGAATCCTGTCACAATTAACAGATCCGCATAAAGCATCCTTTTAGTTTAATTATAATCTATCTAGGGATTATAGCAATGGTGATCTTGATAAACCCTGGCCTATCAGGTCTTTACCCACTTACAGTTTGACGGTATTTTATATACTGGTAGTCCACTATTTAAATCTTTATCCATTAATCAAGAACATACTTGTTGAAACATTACGGGTCACCTGTCGGTCCTACTAAACTCTTAATTTAAAGACAAAGATAGATTGTTATTTGTGATCCTATTGTTCCAGTGATATAAAACACGATATGGAGAGTTATCCTAGTATCTATCTCACTTGTTAGGCGTAACTAGACTCAGTTGAATGATAGGTCACATATTCAAACACGTAAACAAGTATCATGTGATAAACATAATTAAACTTTCAACGATAAATTAAGTAAAACGATTTTAAAACAAAACAAACATTAAATCTTCATTAAGATGGCTAATACCCACCATAACCATTGTAATCATACAAGTGTGATCAAATAACCAAGGTAAACTAAACATTTTATCGAACGATACCAAAAATTAAATGATTACAAGAGTAATGAAATTACACGGTGTCTTCTATGGAATCATGATCAATGCTTGACCGTTATTGCTCTTCTTCTCTTCAGAAAATCGTCTTTTATGAGTAAGGTATGAAGAATATGATTTTGCACACTGAAAACTCATTTTTGAGTCTTCTATTTATAACCTTTGAAAAATGCTGGACACGCCGTATTTGGCTAGGCCAATACGGCGTATTGGGGTGTATCCCTGGGAGTGCGCGCAAACTTTAAGATCAGTATAATATACATTCCCAAAATACAAATATCTTTGTATCTTTGAATAGTTATCTTCATGGATACGGAGTATGGCAGAAGGAAGATACGTTGTATTAGGAATTGTGAATACGCGTTTACTTGTGAAGATTTGGTGTTGATACGCCGTATCACTTTTCCTGGATATGGCGTATTGGTCAAAAATGAGTAATCTTCAAATATCTTCGTTTTAGCTCCAAAATAGGCGCCTTTTAGCATGTCTTCACAAATCACTCCTCAATTAATGCAAATAACACTTTTAAACAATTAAATTCACATTCTTGCAATAATTATACAAAAGTGGTTAGTTTATTCGGGATAAATAATAGTATAAATGTGACGTTATTTGATGTCATCAAATATCCCCCCACTTGAATCCTACTTGTCCTCAAGTAGACTCTAGATTATACTGAAAATGTATCCTAACCGAAGTCAAGGATTTTTTTCGTTTAAGCACTTCTTTCGTTTTAATCACCTGTAAAAGACCAAGCACCTCACGAAATATGAAAATGAAATCACTCAGATCACTCAACTAATCTAGGGTGTAACATTTAAGTGGTACGCTTAATTACTCGGTCGTGATTAGCTTCGTATCATAAGCTTGGCAAGGATACACGTCTCCACCACTAGAGCTAAGGAGAAACAAGTCAAAAGGTAAATTGGGTTTTATTACAGGCTAAAGGTTAATCATTCTAACAATATTTCACTGATAGTACCACCCCAACAAGGCAGCTGAAGCACACATACACGGCCGTAACAACGGAATAGACATGTGTGTTCAAACACATCTTCATTCGAGCTTAACCAAAGGTTAGGATAAAGAATGATATAGGCTAGGGACCTTTTTGTTTTCACCTAAAGTCGTAAACCAACAAGGAGGCTAAATCACGCATACATAGCCGTAACAACGGAATAGACATGCATGACCCACTCCAATCCTTGTTCGAGTAAAACCAAAGGTTAATTGCTAGGAATGGGAAGTAAATGGTTGTTAAATAAAATTCACAAAATAAATAGATTAAGCTTTGAACAAATAAGGTAGTTGCTAGTAACTTTTTCCCATGATTGTTCCATGATAAAGACTCAAAATATATACAAACGCCTCGATCATAGAGATGATAAAGACAACCTAAGTTGGCGTTCCCATAACGGTCAACTTCCCTTACATCCCAAACTTACATATTTTTACAAAAGTGGTGATATCGACCACTTAATACAAAACTATACATCGTTGACTTTTAATCCATGAATAATTGATCCTTCCAAGAATTTCTTCGGTATAAGTTTAACGAACTGACTATAAAACTTACTTCTCTTTTTTTGATGCATTTTCTATTTTTCCATTTTTTTTAAACATAACATAAATCTCGGTGCAATTTTACTGTCTTCACAATCATTAATTTATGGCTATAACCCATTGTTCTTTAATAAGAGAAATCTTCTTTAAGTCGAGCAAATTTCTCAAAATATGTTTTCTCAAACATGCTCGGGTTAAACAATTTTTTCAAATGCTGGAAAATAAGTCAGAATCTATTTTTGTCATTAATGGCTCTAAAGATTTTCTAAGAATTCGAACACTCGGACAAATCCAAGAAATCTTTAAATAGACTACGGGTCTTTGTTCGAGGGGGAGAACGTGCTTTAACATGAAAACTTCAAAAAATGTTCAAAAGAAAAAATCAAAATCAATTTAATCATCGGGAAAAATAATCAAGGAAATTCGACCACTCAAACAAAAACTACAGCTCTTTAAATAGAAAATGGGTCTTTGTTTAAGGGGGAGAATGTGCTATCGAATATAATTTTTCAAAAGTGTTAAGAGAAAATACCAGGAAAAACGTTAAAACTTTAAACGGGTTATTATTTGAGGGAGAGTTAACAGGGTTAACTTAGGGACTAGTTTTGCAAATTATAATTAATTTAAGGGTAATAAGTGTAACTTTATCAAAAAGTTTCACCCACCCATGACCGTAGATGCAAAAAATTGTTTATCCTTAAGGTGTTGGGGTGTTGAAAGTTTTAAACCTAGCATTGCATATAACTTAGAACATTAAGGACCTAGGTTGCCAAAAACATAAAACTTAGGCTATATAAGCCCACCCTTAGCCGATCCTCTTCCCCATTTCATTTACTTAGAAAAAAAATTGATCCTCCCTTTACCTTGTGTTTGCGTCATTCGCCCAACCCACACCACCACTCAATATTTATTTTCAAGCAAAACGTAAAACATATAAGTTGTTTATTATCTCTTTCTCATATCACTTGTTGAAGGAATCGTCTCCACTTAATTCTCTAAGCTTGCAAAATCATTAGGAATTTTTTTTTTTTTTTAGGGTTAGGGTTCATGAAAATCAAAAGTGTGTGAAAGTAGTAATTACCTTAGGGATTTTGTAGGTAATGGTGTATTATAGCTTGTGTTAATCCGTTTTTAAACAATTTGTTGATTTAGTTGCGTTTTTGAGGGATTGAAGGCTTTCGAAACTTAGGCGAATAGGGAATGGATTATAATCTAAAGTTTGATTGCTTATGTGTTTAGATCCTTATTTATGTTAGGAATGATATTGAAACAATTTAGAATGATAAAGATTAAATATTGATGAGGGGGGGTTTGAATGCTTTCGAGCTAAACCAGGTGATGAGTGTGTTTTTTTGTGCTCATAAATGATTGTTTTGTGTTGGAATCACTTTTTACACTACTGATATATGCTTTAGGATATTGGGGTGCGTTTGAAGGATTAAAAAAACACGTGTTTGTTATGTTTGTTTTTGATTTAAAGGGCTTGTATTAAGTGTTTGATTATTAGGCATTGCTAGAATTGAACCAACTATCTTTATGGTTTCATATGGTTTAAGCGAACCACCTAGCCGAACCATAAGGTTCAAATAGGTCCACCGAATCTCATAAGAGGTTCACCAAACCTCAAACAAGTCACCGAACCACCATGGTTTAAAACTGAGCGAACCTCAATTCATGAAAGGGTTCTCCGAACAAGGGGTCAAGCCAAAACAATGAGGGCCAGCGAACCTTCCACAGTTCTAGGAAACTCCATGGTTCAGCAAACTTCATCCAGGCGAACCTCATGGTTCAATATATTAACCGAATGACCCCCAGTTCAACGTATGACCCCTTGACCTCTATTTTGACCTAACCTGTCACACAAACAAACACATGAGAATTTTAAAGGGTTCAAAACTTCAAAAGATCAAAGGAAAAAGGTTCAAAATAATTCAAAATGTTCAAAAAATAAAATGTTTTTTAAACTTAATTACTTTTAAAAAGTGTTAACGTTTTAATCACGAAACAAGAACGAAATTATTAAAATGAGTTTAAAACGGGTGTATATACGTAAAATTTAATACGGTTATCCACTTACCTAGTAAACATAGACTCATAGGACCTAGAAATTTTATGATTTAGAATGTTGGACTGCGTTTCTTCGTTGACCGTTTTAATTTGACCTTTTGACCAGTTTTGACTTTTATTATCCTCGTGATAATATGATCTTTTAATGAGTTACTGATTATGCTTTCACGTATTTGAATATAATTTCTATATGTTAACTGTGGAAATGTCAAAAATAGTTTATCAAGTATTTTAATATCATAAGCTTGGCAGCGATTCTTGTTGCATCCTGTCTAGGTTACTCCAATCTAATTATTAGACATCGTTTCGGGTTGTCATCTGATTTGAGGAGTATTGAAAAAACCGTTGTTAGCGACCTAGTGACCATCCATTTTAAATATAAGAGTATTTCGATATAAACTATCTTTCTCATTAAAAATGTGTTATATTTGGATATATCTCTCATAAATTTCACCACACTGCTCTAGGGTATTATCTATAATACTCATGCGTTAATCTTTGGATTTCGCCCACTAGTGGAGCGGGTTATTATACTAGTACTTGTACTATGTGTGGTATTCCCGAGGCACTTAATCTCATTTGAGATATTTTCCAAAAATAATAGTAATGATGTGTGCAGATTTTATAAACTTTATTGCTATAGATTTTTACACATCATTATCTATTGATTTCAAAAATAATACAATGCCTTACAAAATGAGAATTTCCAAAATCAAAAAGTTCTTTTGAGTCTACTTTGAAATAATTTTGAATTGGATTTTTTTTAGCTTGCTGATATATCAAGATGGCTATCTTGAGCCTAAGTTATATCACCTAAAAGCTGATAATGCATCCCTTTAGCAAATTAGTGTATCTTCGAGGCTCAAGGTCACTTCACTAAAAGGAAAACTCATTCTCATGTGAATCAATTGTTTTATGAAAAGTCTTTCTTCCATACAAATGATGGCATTTCTCTAAAGAATAGTAAGATAAACACTTTTATGCATGAGAAAATTATAAATTCTCGTTCATTCTTCCATCTTTTATTTTGTAGAAATAGTATCCTTGAACTTAAATTTAAGTGAGGATTAACAAAAACAGAATGAGAGATAAAATTGTAAGTGAAAAGAAAAGATCATACGTCTTGTGTCAGGAAAAGCAAGTACAAGGCATATGAGAAACAAAAATGACATAAGCATGGACAAAAAGAATTGCTCGTCCATACAAAAGAAACAAAGAGAATAAAAACAGAAATTGAAATAATTGTGCTCAAGTTTGTATTCATGTGAAACTAATCAACTTTGAATCATATTCTCATAATCGAACATGTCAAGAGCAAATCCTCAAGCAGCAATTGTATCAGAAGATAACCTGTTTCCAAAGTCTATCTGGACTTGAGATTACAAGAATAAACCACGCGACTTTGCCTCATATTCAACGTTACCAGATTAAATTGTGACTGAAACTTGTTGTTACAATTCTCAAACATCACAAACTCTACAAACTAATCTCCTTAATTGCCACAGTACCAGTCATATACATGTAGCAGTTCTGGACAACCATCACACATAACTCAAACAAAAACACATTCCAATTCACATTTAACACACAATAATTCAATCTGAATGCTGAACTACTTGGCACTGTATTGTAGATGCCTCCACTAGTTACCAACAAACCTTTTACCAAACCTCCCACTGAAAAACAACACCTTGCTTTCATAAAGACATTAGGTTATGATGAAGATACAAAACAAAAGATGTTTGCAAAACTCTCACTTTGTTGCTACATGACTTCTTCAACCATGGAGAGCTATTATGGGTGTTCTCTACAGATTTGTACTAGGAAAGACACAAGTTGGGATATCGCTAGAATTTCGGTTACTTCAAATCCTTTGGGTATCGTGCAATCTACCAATTTGGATTACGCATCATTTTGATTTTGGGATGCATTCAAATAGCATAGCAGTAGACAGGATGTCATGGCAACTAATGCCGTCAACAGCTTAATCTTATCCTAGCTTGACATGAAGCTTTATCATTGGAATGTATTCTTATTACAGACAAGAGTATTCCTCGAAGAATTTGTTGCTGAGATACATAGTGAAGGATGATTCCGTAGAAATACTGTATCAAACAAAATAAAACCCTCGATATATATATATATGTATATATATATATATATATATATATATATATAAATATATATATAAATATATATATATATTATACAGGTATATATATGTAATATATAGATATATGTATTATATAGATATACATAATTATATATATATAGATATACATACATTTATATTTATTTATACATTCATCTTATATATATATATATATATATATATATATATATATATATATATAAATATATATAATACATTATACATATAAATAAGGCATAAGTATCATACAAACTATTCTTAGGAAAGAATAATAAGTAATCAACACGGGTATCGTTCTCCTCAGTGAGAAGTGAATGGAAATCTACGTTGTAAATCGAGTTTGATTGCCATTTAAGTTTTGGTTTTGGTTTCTAAATCTAATAACGCAAATGAAAAGCACATAAAAGGCACGCTAAACTAAAATTAAAGGCACAACTAAATTCTAACGACAATTAAACACTTAATGATTAATTAACGAATAACGGACTAACGGATAAAAAAAATATCAAAATAAACACTAAAAACTTAAAATGCAAATTTCTTATACTTATCTGTAAAATTAATTTTTAGAAAACAGAAATATTTTTTTTTTGTGTTTGTTTATTATTTATTTATAACTATTTTAATGTTTTTTAACTAAAAAAACATCAATTAAAAATATTAATATGAAAATGAAATTATGAAAAAAAACTCAGAAAAATTCTTAAACTAATAATAAGATTTTAGAAGAAAAAATGGAATTCATTGCTTTTTCCAATAAAGTTGTGATAATTAGAATCAGCTGATATATGCCTAAAATAAAGATGTTTAAGAAATTAATGGGCAAGCGGTTAATGAAAAAGACCCAAGGGCGCATTGGTAAGACGTGTGTGTTGCGAAAGGGAGGTCACAGGTTCGAGTCGTGTGACCTACCTTTTTAAGAAAACATTTTTTTAATTTTTTTTTTGAAAAAGCTATAAACCAAGTAAAAATAAGCAACTTTAATAACTGGACTTATGGACTAAAGCTTATTAAAGAGCTGGAAAAAGCTAATCTAAAAGTGACAGTTTTGTTTTTAAGTCTTTGACATAATAAGCTAAAACTTTTTTGACTCAATAAGCTAATAAGAAAATCAAAAAGCAAAAACCATCCTAGACCTAATCCTAATAAGCACTAGGGATTAAAATATAAGCAAAAAAAAACCTACAAAAAGCAATTAGAAAGTTAGACTCAAAAACAGATATTAAAGGACTTGATACAAAGTTTAAGCTAAGATTAGGACAAATAAGCACTTAGTAAAATGCTAAAAAGAAAAAAACAGATGAAGTATTAAACTTAAATGACTCAGATAAGCAATAATTAAACAGACATGACAAAGAAATAAGCTAGAAAAGGCTAATGAAAAATAACAGACTACTCCTATTCTTTTTGGCTTTTTGAAAATAGATGACAATTTGTAGCTTAAAATTGATATTTAAAAGCTAGTTTGACACTCTAAAATCTTGAAACAGATTTAGCTAAGACTACAATAAGCTAAGATCAATAACAATTGATCAAAGATATGCTAAAATAAAGCCTTATTTAATCTGCACATTTGGCCATTTTGCTTAAACTAAATACCATCCTACTTAACTGTTTTTGTTCAAAAGATTTTTCCTACGTTTATTGATTCAAAACAGATTGACAATGATGCATTTGTAACTCATTTCAAGCACAAAAACAACAACTCAAATGGATTTTAAGGATTTTCTTCATATAAGCAAAATTAGTAAACTTAAACTAGAAAAATTTTGAGATTTTGCTAACTAACTTTAAATCTATCCAATTACTCTAGCCTTTGAATAAACTAATTTATCAGAAAATTAGAGCTTATGAAACTGACTTGATGACCAAAAATAAACCTATCAATCCTAACTATTGTTAAGACTACTTATCCCAAACACTCTTAAGAACTTAAATTCTCATATTTAAGCTAAAACAGATTGTTACAAGCCATGATTTGTAAAAAAAAGATTAAGCAACAAGCTTAACAAGGACAAATAAGTAATTACTTTGGAAAATTAAGCACTAGAAAATATGCTACTCTAATATGCAATATTAACTCTAAAATAGACAGGTTTTATAAAACTCTAATCTAACTTATTCTAGGCTATAAACTAAACATTTTAAGATAATATAAGACAGGAAAAACATAAATGAGCAGATAGTAAGTAGGAATAAGCAGTTTAATAAGCTGTAAAGGAAATAAGCAAGAAAATAGTAAAAGAGAGTGTACCTTGATCCCAGCTTAACAGGGATCTAATTTGCTGAAAGGAGCTTATCTACAAGCTCTAGCTTGTTGTAAACAAGCTGGGTAAAAACACATAAGGTGCCCATCCATTTCTAGCTTATATCCAAAAGTTATTATGCAGAAAACTTTGAGGTATTGTGAGTGAAATGGCTTATTCAGCTAAGCTTTAAGGAGGCTTAGCTGAATGATCAATAGCTTTAAATTTAATGAGCTTATTTGATTACTTCAAAACACATTTAAGCAAAATTTGTATAAAATAAAAATTGAATTTAACACGAATTTAAATGAAACTAAATTTTATTAAAATTAAAAGAGATTACAAGCTTTTAAAAACAAAATTACATTAAAGAAAATTACAATAAGCTGGTAAATAAGCTACACTACACTACTCCTACTCCTATCTAGATATCCTTCATTGTGTGATCTGATCTTCTATTTATAGCTCAAGAATTAGCTTCTAGGTGTGAGGAGGAGCGTCCCAACTTCAATCCTTAGCCCTTGATCAAAATCCATCTTTAAATCCCATTTTTTTAAGCGTTGGATCATGTGCCAGCAAACCACAACCAATGACATTGCTTGGGATTGCCAACGTGGCTAAATGGTGTCAGTCGTGTCCAATCAACCTTCTAGAAGTAAGGGGCATGTGTGTGAAAGGCTTGATTTACCCTACGTGTTTGTTTGCTCTATGTGAAAGTAAAAATGAGAGGGAAAGGCCATAGTAACTTTGACCTGTTGTTTGACGATGTGTTATATCTGTGGTTTGACTTGGATAAGGATTGGGCTTTATGGTTTGAGCCTGGACTAGGATATAGGATTAAAAGATTGGATTTTTGATTTTTGGACTTTGATTTGTAAATAGGTTTAGGCTTTTAGGTTTATTAGGTATAAATCTTAATGGACTGCCTCGGCCCAATAAAATAGGTACGGGTTGGCCCATTAAAGATAAATACGCCTTCGGCTTTGTTTTCTCACGCTCTTTCCATTCTCGTGCTCGATTTTGTCCGTTTTGCTTTATTTTTGTCATTTTGTGATATATTCGTTACCTGCAAGACACAATTAACAAAACACACATATACAATGCAGTTTTATGTATTTATCATTCATTATTGGTCTTTTTAGCTTAATAATAAGAAATAAATGATATGTGTTTAAGCATTATCAAAATCCCCACATACTACGTATTGGTCGGGGTCCTCACGCAATGTCATAAATACACACTTAGAAAACCAAATTTTTTAACCCCCTTAGACTAATTACCTCGAAAAGTAGCTAAGTGTTCATCTAAGGGGATTAAGAAATCACTAGTTTTGAAAAGCCCCCCATTTTACCATTTTTAGATTCATTCATATCATAACTTTAAGGATCACGGAACAAGAAACACTAAAAGGATAAATTCATCGTCCTTGATTTTTTCGCCCGCCCAATCCAAGCTTAAAAACGAAAATATTGTAATACAAGTTAAGGATAGCCTAACCAACTATCATAAAGCTAAATTGTGGTACGCAAAGCTACTTTCCGTCACTATTCCTAATTCCTCTAAGTTTTTGTGACAAAGAAATTGAATCCTTATTCTATAAAGTAAGTCGTTTTAGTACCATAATTAGTTTGGAAAATCCTTTCCTAAAGAGGCGAATATGGGTTTTTGTTTTGTGTGAATAAGGTCCACATTAAGGTTCTAATTTCACATGATTTAGGGGTTATCCTTTTTATTTCATCCGAAACAACTCAACTACGAGTCCAGAGACGGAGGCTTTATTTAGATAACCCCGGAGTCAAAATTTGGCTTTATTATTATTATTATTGTAACATTATTAAACCCCCTGGTTCTTTAAACAACTGCCACATCGGTATGCGAGCCGACCATGGTCCAGGAGTCTTATTTCGACCTCGGTAATTTCCTGGACCTTTTTGAAGGCTGCAACATCGGGAGCGAACCGACCAGATGCAACAAACTTTTATCAGTCTCAGATTTATTATCCTTACTATGGGCCTTATTTTGAAGACTTGCCCACATCATAAACAAGAACCGACCAAGGAATAAACTTTTATAAGCCCATTGTTTTATTTGATTATTATTATTACATCACCCTTTAATCGACTGTCACTCTGTATGCGAGACGACCAGGATCCCAGAAGTCTGTATTTTCGGCTTCGGTTTATTACATTTTTTTTATTATTATTATTATTTAGCCAAATTTTTCAAAGTCATGTGGCTTTTAAATACCTAGGAAAACGGTAGAGAGCCGTTCTTGAATCGGTAGCCTATTTCCCCACAACACTAACAAAACCTCGATGTGTACCTTACTTTCTCCTGAGGGAAAAAATCGCGGCGACGGGATTTAAACTAGATTCGCAACAAAATAAGGTAACTTTATTTATTTATAACACATTATATATCGTTTATTAAGCTGATGGGAGCAAAAGCCATATTTAACCTATATGAGCTCTAAAGAGTTCCAAGACTCTACGTTTAGCATCTTACGTTATATAAAACCTCTATTCATTTTACGTTCTTCGCAAATTCTAAAAATTCTTTAATAAAATAGATCGCGAATGTTAGTCTAATAAAATCAAATCTTTGACATTTTAAATCCTATTATGGAAACTTGCAAACTCTTAACTTTTTCAAGCTAGAATTCGCGTTTTAAAGCTTCTTGTATAAAAGACTAACAAAAGCCTAAATTTATATAAGTTAAAGGGCAAGCTAGAGCGCAACATGCTCGATCAAGTAAAAATTTATTCTCAAAAAGACAAAACTATGTGTCAAAACATTTATTTTATTTTTGAAAAAAAATTAATTTTGGTATAAAATCACATATTTTTGGTATTTTTTGTGGCAAAACGGGGTTACACCAAGGCAAATGCAAGTAAGATCAAATCAAAAGATCTCCCCATACTAGAACTAAACATTGTCCTTAATTTTTAAAAGGGTCCATTACCGTAAATCTAAGCAGTTTATTTAAAATTATGTAAATAGGATAAACGTTGATCAATAAGATCTAGGATATCGGATTCCCATATATAATCATGTGAAGGATTGAAGATCGAGTGAACGATGGACAAAACCACGAGCATGAGAGTCTTCATAATCCGGGCAATCCTAAACATAAAACACAAGCCATGAAACACGAGAAAGGAAGAGGTGAGCCTCCTCACGTCACACTTATTAGAAAATAGAAAAAGAAAGATAGAAATACGGGTTGCCTCCCGAGAAGCGCTTGTTTTTGTGCGAGTCTCTAGCTTGACTCTCCCCATATCATCGTAATATTAGGGACGCAACAAGTGGAAGAGCAAACTTCTAACGAACATTCATATACCACCGGCTTTAAAGAAGAAAAATGAAAAGCGAAGATGCCGGGGTCAAAAATGATATCCTCACTCCCGGAGGAGAGTGGAAGAGAAGAATTCACCGAATAGGTGAAATAAAGAAGAAAAATACGGATAACATATGTGAAGGAAAGATAATGGCGATCCTCAAAGGATAAGCTCACATATGTTGAAGATTTTTTTTATGAATGCCGGGGTCGAAAACTTTGACCATAATCTTCAAATCATTAATATCACTTAAACTCCTCGGGTCATGACCAAGGAACACCTCGAGAGGGAGACTAAATATAATATCATTACTAAGCAAACTCTCAAGATAGAGTATATCTCCCTCTGAATCATGATAACCGTCTTTAATATCCGTAGAAATATCAACATCAAGAAAAGCATCGATCTCATCAATATCGCCTCCTGGGTCGAAAATATTGTCCTTGGTCATTAAATCATCAATTGGAGCATCGTACAAAATTTTCTTCCATTCATTCGTTTTAGATTTCAAATCAAATAAATCATCTTTCTCTTCGAGAGGCGGTTCATCAGTGAACCCCTCGAGAATGGAAACAACGCTTATCTTAGGAGTAGATGAATCATGGTGAAGTAAAAGCTCAATGTCGTCACCTGGGGTGAAAAACTCATCCTACTAGAGGTAAAATCATCATTAGCATCGAAGAGAGGATTAGAGAAAGTCACAAAATTTCTCCCTAAAACGTCAAGAGGGGGAGAATCATCACAAAAAGGCAAATCACACTCACTGTCATTGTCGGATGTATCCTCGGACTCACTTGGGATTGGGACAAGGTCCTCAACACTAGACTTTATGAATTCGTCCGATTCCTTTTCAGGAATAGTGCTAAGATTCTCATCCCCCATGATGAGAGAGTCCTCGGGCTCTATAGTCGGTAAGACGGGTGTGATTGCAATAGACGGAGGAATTTGAGAAGTAATTTCATTCAAAGGAATAGTACTCTCCTTGTTATCATCGTAAAAAAAATTAAAACATCGCGAAGGATCGGGAGTATGAGTACTAACATTAGTTGACTGCTCTTATTGATTTAACTTTTCACAAACGGCTTGTAAAGCTTTATGAAGTATCTCCTGAAGTAGCAATTCTCGAACACTCATTTCTTTAGGAGGTTGATGATCGATGGATGTCTGTGTGGGCTGGTCAAAACCGTAGGAATTAGGATTATAGCAAGGGTTAGACTAAAATTAATATGATTCACCTTGGTTGACACTAAAAATTCTCATGAGGTCCCACAGTTTTCTACCAACAAAAGATATTGTTGTGGAAAACTCGGTGAATTTTATGGATAATAATTATCACCAAAGTTTTGATTGTAGCTCGGTTCTTGCTCATAGACAAGCGGGAACCGTGGTGGACAATCATAACCATAGTGAGAATCGTTCCCACATAACTCGCACGAGTATGTCTCGACATGGTGCTGTGGTGGTTAGTAAGAAAAATCGGGAGGATTATCGAAAGAATTCAGATTTGAATCATAAATGAATGAATTTCCGGCTCTTGAGTTACAAAACGAACAAAATCCTTCTCTAAGATTACATCCACACCTCTCACAAGTACACCGTCGACAACGTAAACCATTTATCGGATCTCCACACCCAAAACAACTACGTTGGTTGAGCAAAGACATCAGAAAGAATTAAACGAAATTAGAGGGACGAGAAAATAAGAATTAAACGGATAAGAGGGTAAAGAAGAATATTTATAGATTTTTAAAATAATACATAAGAAAAAGAAATTAAAGAAAGAAAAATATTTTTGGTAACCGATAGTCAAAGGTGCACGGTAGCTCTCTAGAAAATGCACAACGAAGCGGAGGAGCAGGTAAGCGCGAAGCGTTTTAAAAACCTTCTCCTTTCGGGTCGAAGTTCGTAAGATCGTCCCTCCTTATACCTCTCTTATAGTTTGTTAATCTAAAGGTGAAGTGCGATTTAACAATTGACAACAAGGTTATTTTCAATATTAAAAAACAAAAGAAAAAAAAAGTATAAATATTTTTGTATTTTTTTTTTTTTTTTTTTTTATATAAAATAAACGAAAACTTTCCACGGGGAAAGGATCTCAAGGCTTCGAACCGAAACCAATCTCGTAAAAATCGCTACCCTCTCCCCTACAGCGGCGCCCATTTTGATAATCGTTAGATACGTTCAAACAAATAACCCCTCAATAATATATATTTTATATTTATATATTATATTATATATATATTATAATAATATATATCATATATATTATTTATTTATATATATATATATATATATATATATATTTATATATGTGTGTGTTGTTGTGTGTGTTGTGTGTGTGTGTGTGTGTGTGTGTGTGTGTGTGTGTGTGTGTGTGTGTGTATGTGTTTGTGTGTGTGTGTGTGTGTGTTATAATACATATACCCTAAGCAAAGTATCATACAAATTTTTCTTAGGAAAGAATAATAAGTAATCAACACGTGGCATCGTTCTCTCGGTGAGAGGTGAATGGAAAATTCTAGTTCATGTTTAAATCATGCTTGATTGTCATTTAAATTTTGGATTTGTTTTCTAAATCTAATAACACGCAAAGTGAAAGCACATAAAGGCACGCTAACCTAAAAAAATAAAGGCAATTAAAATTCTAACGACTTTTAAGAAAAACAATTAATAACTAAAAAACAACTTATTAATCAAAAATGACAAAATAAAACTCTTAAAACTCAAAATGCAAATTTCTAAACTAAAATGTATTAAACTTTTTTTAAAAAAATAGAAAATATATTTTTGGATTTTTAAACTAATTTAAACTATTTTTTAAAACTAAATAATACTAGAAATTAAACTAAAAATATAAAACTTAATCCTAAAAATTTGAGAAAATTTATAAAAATTATTTAAGCTAAAATTGAGGTTTACAAAAAAAAAGAATAAATAAGCAGTTACTAATAAGCTGTGAAAAATCATATAAGCAAAATAAGCCAAAACTGGAATGAGTATAACAATTAAATGGTGCAATGGAATAATGAAAAAGACCCATGGGCGTAGTGGTTGAGGTGAATGAAAAAGACCCAAGGGCGCATTGGTAAGACGTGTGTGTTGTGAAAGGGAGGTCACAGGTTCGAGTCCTGTGACCTACCTTTTTAAAAAAACATTTTTTATTTTCTTTTTGAAAAGACTATAAACCAAGTAAAAATAAGCAACTTTAATAAATGGACTTATGGACTAAAGCTTATTAAAGAGCTAGAAAAAGCTAATCTAAAAGTGACAGTTTGGTTTTTAAGTCTTTGACATAATAAGCTAAAACTGTTTTAACTCAATAAGCCAATAAGAAAATCAAAAAGCAAAAACCCTCCTAGACCTAATCATAATAAGCACTAGGGATTATAAATAAGCAAACAAAATAAGCAAAAAAAACTACAAAAAGCAATTAGACAGTTATACTCAAAAACAGATATTAAAGGACTTGATACAAATTTTGATTAGGACAAATAAGCACTCAGTAAAATGCTAAAAAGTAAAAACAGATGAAGTACTAAACTTAAATGACTCAGATAAGCAAGAATTAAACAGACATGACAAAGAAATAAGCTAGAAAAGGCTAATGAAAAATGACAAACTACTCCTATTCTTTTTGGCTTTTTGAAAATAGATGACAATTTGTAGCCTAAAATTGATACTCAAAAGCAAGTTTGCCACTCTAAAAGCTTGAAACAAATTTAGCTAAGACTACAATATGCTAAGATCAATAACAATTAATCGAAGATATGCTAAAATAAAGCTATATTTAATCTGCACATTTGGCCATTTTGCTTAAACTAAATACCATCCTACTTAACAGTTTTTTGATGAAAAGATTTTTCTAGGTTTATTAATTCAAAACAGATTGACAATGATGCATTTGTAACTCATTTCAAGCACAAAAACAACAACTCAAATGGATTTTCAAAGGATTCAATATTTAAGCAAATTTAGAAAACTTAAACCTAGCAGATTTTGAGATTTTACTAAACTAACTTTTAATCTAACTAAAACTTACTCCTAGCCTATGAAAACTATTTATTAGACCTAATAAGAGCTTATGAAACTGACTTGATGACCAAAAATAAACCTAGCAGTCTTAACTATTGTTAAGACTGCTTGTCCCAAACACCCTTAAGAACTTAAATTCTCATATTTAAGCTAAAACAGATTGTTACAAGCCATGATTTGTAAAAAAAAGATTAAGCAACAAGCTTAACAAGGACAAATAAGTAACTACTTTGGAAAATTAAGCACTAGAAAATATGCTACTCTAATATGCAATATTAACTCTAAAATAGACAGGTTTTATAAAACTCTAATCTAACTTATTCTAGGCTATAAACTAAACATTTTAAGATAATTTATGTTAGATATTAGAAAAAGACTCGGTCACCCCATGTATTTTACTGTTCAATATAGCTCGTAGTTTAATAGGTAAACGTA
>BQNB010076763.1:0-27581 GCA_026074375.1 Tanacetum coccineum
CTTGTACAAACTCTTCCCACAGAAGTTCTGCATAGTCAATATTGGATCTTGTGACAATACCCCACAACATTTAAAGAATAAGGTGTCTAGGTTTGTCACTACCAGAAGTCTTGCCGGTTAAGCATTGGTTGATCAAAGACAGCATAGCTCTCTACGACTGATATAGGTTGTTCACATGCATCTTAGAAACAAAGTGAATTTCTTCTCGGTAGCCAAGTTCATTCACAAAGTCCATAACCTATTCACCAGCTGGAGGTGACTCAAATGGATAAGTTGAGTCTACAGGGGTAACCTCTAAAGCCTTAAGAAGAAGATCATCATTAAGAGTAAACCACTATTCATCGAGTTAGAAGGTGTATACCTCAGTCTTTGCATCCTGTGCAAGGGTATTCCAGAACTGCTGTATATAGATAGTTGTAACATTTGCAGATGCAGTGAATGCTCAAAAGAAATTTATGTTCTGGAGAATGTCAACTGAAATGCGGAAGATATGATTCTTTTGAAATTTTTGAAGATCCAAGAGAAGATTGCCCTTTCCAATGAGTAACCATGCATTGAAAGGTAGAATCTGTTCGTCAGATCTTGTAGGAGAAGGAGCGGGAACAATTTCTTCAGCCATCTTATCTGCTAAAGAATATCAACATAGATAGACAAAATAGCAGATAATTGATGTTAGGGGACAATACTAGCCTTGTGTTTGACTTGCCATACCATGTTTGATTAAGTTAAGAAGAAATCTGGTTTGATGAACTACTACACATTGAGTCACGGGTCAATCAAACAAGTCAATCTTGGTCAGAGGTCCAAGAATTATCTAACAAGCTCAATCATAAGTTAACTAAGCTCGGATTGGAGTTAGCAATGTAATTGGGCCTTTAGAATGGGCCTTAAGTGGTTAATGGGCTTAATAGGCTAAGTTATAGGAGTTTGGCACAAACCGTTGCCCAATAATTTACCAAAACGCCATTTGGTGGTTTAGGTAAACTGCCGTGTAACAGGTTACAAAACCGCCACATAGTGTTTGGGCAAACCGCTGCCAAGCTTTTCACCAAACCGCCACATGGTGGTTTGGGCAAACCGCTAAGAAAAGTTGATAGACAAACCGCTACGAATAAAATATTGTTGATATTAAAAAAATATTTTTCCTTAAACCGCTATGACAAAACCGCTATGAATATTTTATTAGTATTTAATCAAACCGCTACGGTTAGAAAAAATTTGAAAATAGAGGTTTGAATATTTTATTATTAAAAGCACAATTTTACCAAATTGCTGCCGTGCAGCAGTTTCCCTGTTGAATTAAAATATTAGTTAAATGGCAAACCGCCATGAAACAAACTGCTACCTAGTTGACAAGCAAACCGCTGGTTAGATGAATCTAGGCAAACTGCTGCTTAGAGTCATCTAAGCAAACTGTTGCTTAGACTAATCTAAGCAAACCGCTGCTTAGAAGCATCTGAGCAAACCACTGCTTAGAACACATAAATCAAACACCATTTCTTATTAATTTGGCAATCAAAAACACAATCCAAGGCATCTACTTACACAGATTCTTCCTAGCATTCATCATTAACCAACCTAAGCTTCACATTTCATTAAGAACTAGCATTCCATTACCATTCTAAGCTACAGAACCATTTAAAAACTTAAGGGGCATGCAAACATGTTTTAGTTACTTATAACTAACTTCTAAGCTTTACACACTCATACCAAAACATATTGCAACAACAACATACAGCCATTGACTTTCAAAAGTCAAACATAATTCAAGAATCATCAATTCTACCTATCTAGTAAAAGAGGATCTCGCACAAGCATCAAATCATCATCATCTGACCGTGAAGAACAAATCCCAGCAACAATGACACAACACATTACACTATACATGTATTCGATCACAAACGAGTAAAAGATCAATCTTAGCACACTAATGAGTTATAGGTAATCCAAACATGTTATGAACGAGTAAATAGTGATTTTAACCGCATCTATCCCACCAATCAATTAAAATTTCCAAAAACCTTTTTAAATTTTGAAAACCCTAGGACTCGTTTCTAGTGATTAACGAAGATTTAGTGTGTTTTGTAATGATTCCTTTAAACTAAAGAGAGATCTAGAAATGTAGAACAAGTTTTAAGTGATACATTAGCAAGAAAATCATAGAATATCAAGAATCAAATATGGTGAATCGTGGTGGCGGTTTGCGTGAGAGAGTGTGTGTTTTAATGTCTGACCGAATTTTGAAGGTTTGACCAGTTAGTGCAAACCGTTGCCTTTTATACCTAATGTTTCAATTTGACAGTTTTAGTCCTTGGGGTTTCTACTTACTTTTATTTTTAGTTATATGCATTTCTAAGGTTAAAGTAGTTTGGGGAATGACACAATTAGTCCTTGTAGGTTACTAAAGCTAGGAAACAAGTATAAAATTGCACATAAGTCCCTATACTTTCAATAATTGACAACTTGGGCCCTTTGAATTAAAATTAATTAACTCCCTTTCAAATTATAACCCCTTTCAAATACAAAAACCTTTTTCTATTAATTGTGTGATGTTTTAGAAACCCGTTTGATGAAATAAATTTAAGATCACTCTCCCCTCAAACAATGACCCGTTTTCTATTTAAAGAGCTGCAGTCGTTGTTTGAGTGGACAAATTTATTGTAAAGGCACGAACTGATTAATTTTCAATAACACTTTTTCCACCATGGTTAACACAAATAATTTTGAACAATCAATTAAGAAAAAATTATTTGGTTAAGAAGAAAAAGAAGACTTCTCTTCTTTATGAAGAAATAATGCACTGAAACGTACATCACTCCTATGATGCATAGATATAAAGTAATCCTTGCCCAAGAAAAATGATTTACCCGTTGTCAAGAACAGTTGTCTTTTCGATAACATGCTTTCCTCAGTCTGAAAAGCGAGTTAAAGTGATGCAGGGCATGTTCGAGCTCCAACTCCTCTGGCTTAGCCGTCGGTTCTTCGGTCAACACGTGAAGTCAAGTGTTTAATTATTTTGAAGAGATTGAAGGGGAAAATGACAATTTATAATTGTCAATCTATCTTTTTTAATATTATTATTTTTTGTTAAAAGATATGTTTAGATTTTAGGAATTGATTAGTTTCTTTGTATTTTCTTTTTGGTGTTAAATATTTACATAGGATACATGAAGTGTCACACCCCGCCTAGGCGGAAACACGAGGCGTAACATCATGATATCATCACAACATAATGTGTCAACAATAGAGAGAACAATAGAAATTTAAAACAATGAGAAACATGTATCATGAAAATATCTAACACAAGATAAAGGAGTCTTGCATTACGATAGCAAAGTCATACCACAAAGAAACATAATCCAAAAATCTAAATAATCAAATAACAACCAAGTATCAACCAGTACAAATGACATAAATAAAATATCTAGGAGAATGACTCCACATGCAAGCCTACGGTCTCACTAGCCACTCTTCCTAACTTCAATATCCTCAAGATGGTTATCTAAAAATGATGCTTAAAACATCAACACAAAGGTTGGTGAAGTGATAGCGTTGCACGGATAAATAAAGAGCATCTATTACAATGTGTAATATTGAATGCTTTAGTTCAAATTAATCGATACAAGCATAGCGAATGCAAGATTCAAAAATGTTATGATCAAATAGATATTTGCCTTCACCTATGAGTTATCTAATTTATACAACCAGATTGCAAGTTAAATTCATATTAATCATTTGCAACAAATGAATAACAAAATTCAATATTTATCGTCTACTATACAAAACCCCACATTAACACATCTAAAGAATATATCACATATAGGCATGTAGCTACAAAGAATTCATATTTTCATGTTCGTTAAATATACAAGAATTCAGAATATATCACTTCAACTAATGTCTCGCCACATAACCACATAATTTTCAATAAAATCAGAGAAGTGGTATTATCTAAATTTTAGCAATCATCACATAAAATATTATGAGGCATTAGTAGCAAAGTTATACCATGCATGCCGACATCATCATATTACATATGAAATTGTTCTTCGTTAAGTATCATGCTATGGTGTTGATTATATATATGGTGTTATCTAACAACTATATATCATATTATTAGATTATTTACACTTTCAAGTAAATTAGATGAAGTATTGACATAAAGTTACACATTGCGTTTGGTTTGTAAAGAAAAGGAACATAAAAAGAACATAAAACAAAAAGCATCAAGTAAATACAAAATAAAAATAATAACAATAGAACTTGAGATAAAAACATATAACAATGAGGTTATGTTATTTGATTCTTTAAAAAGAATCATGATAAAACTTAAGGTTTTATCTTTTAAAAAAAACATAACATGAGGTTATGCTATTGATTCTATTTACCGAATCAAATTAGAACTTAATGTTCTAATATTTTTTCTTTAACATAAGATTTTATTATGCTATTGATTCTATTAATTAAATCATGTTAGAACTTAGGGTTCTAACTATTATGTTTTTTTTAACATACTATGAGGTTATGTTGTCTGATTCTCTTGAGGGAATCATAACAGAATAGTTTAATCAGAACTTAAGGTTATTATATTTTATATATCGTGACTGCTCTAAACGAATCACAAAGAACTTGAGGTTCTTTAAAATATATAGCAATAACTTGAAGTTATTGTATTTTAATTATATTCATTATAAGAAAACTTAAGGTTTATAATGAATAAATATAATCATAACAGGAGGTTATGATTTTTTATAGATCTTGAGGATCTTTCTTTTATCGTGATTCAGTTTATGAATCATCAAAGAATATATATTTGATTCACTTGAGGGAATCATCAAAACACATAAGGCTCTTAAATAAAAATAATCATAACTTGAGGTTATGTCATTGTGATTCACTTGAGGGAATCATATAGAACATGAGGTTCTTAATAGATATCATAACTTGGAGTTATGTTCTTGAGATTTTCATGAAGGAATCAGAATTAAATTATAACAATAACTTGAGGTTATGTTTCTTTCAATTCTATTCGATAAAATCAATATAGAACTTGAGGTTCACACTTTTTTTTAAACATAACATGAGGTTATGATCTTGGTCCTTATGAAAGAATCATATTAGAACTTAAGGTTCTAATTACTTTTTTTTAACACAACATGAGGTTATTTTTTTTAATTCTCTTTTTGTTGTCACAATAGAACATTTATTGTTCTTGTTAACTATACGAGAATTTAAGAGAATAAAATTAAGATTAAAAAAAACACAATCATGTTCGTATGTAAAAAAAATACGAATAAATGTTAAAGAATTACCTCTTGAGTTTTACACTATATTGAAACTCGATGTAACCATGTTCAGCCATAAAAAAATATTTAATTGTTCTCAGTAATCGACATGATATGAATTATAAATAACAAAGTTATATTTACTTCCCAAGCCCAATGGACAATCTTTATGATTTATAAGCGGAACAAAGCACACAATATGATAATTAAACCACATGAATATCATATTAAATTATTAGATGAGTACGTATCAACGAAGAATGCATATCGAATGGTGTAAAAGCTCGACAACATACCGGTGAGAGACAAGAGAAAACAAAAACAAAAACAAAACCTTAGAGCGTGCTGATAACGTGTTGTGAATAATAATGAACAAGAATATAGAGGAAGAGAAAAGATATTATTGATTGATTTCAGAGGTTACAAGAGAATTGTATATATAAGGCTAATAGTCTAACCCTAGTTTGTACCTACATATACAAGATGAATAGACATAGCCCATTAGCCCATAAGCCCATACATAGCCCATATAATATTTTACAATAAATACATATTTTTATTTTTTTTATTAATTAGTTATACAATTACTTACATTACCTTAATTCCCTACAAAAACTTTTATTAATTTTGGTAAACTTTTTACATAAAACTTGTTAATAACTTACTATTTATAACTTTCATTTCACCAAAATACTTTATATATTTAGAAAGTTCTAAATCTCATATTTCACGAACCTAATTCCCTTCCAATATATAATACTTTCCATATTAATCCAACACATAATTATCCACATATTGACGTAGCAATGCATGCAAACACGTCACTCATTTCCATTGTCACTACACGTGAACAAAATAGAAATAATCCTCAAATACCTCAAACTCATTCAAAAATGAGATGAACACGCACCTCAGAATGATAATCATCCACACAGATAAAGTCACATAGATCACAAATATAGCACATTTAAACACTTAGCCAACTCTAAAAGTATGACTAACCTGTTCAAATCACGGGTGTCACAATATCCCCTTCTTAAGGAAATCTCGTCCCGAGATTTAACTAGCCGGTTCAACACCACGATCAATAAATAACTGAAGATACTTAGACTTCATATGGTCTTCGCGCTCCCAAGTGAACTCGGGACCACGCTTTGAATTCCAACGAACTTTCATAAGTGATATCTTACTACGCTTCAAACTACTAACCTCACGGTCCATAATCTCTACGGGTTCCTCAACAAAATGAAGAGTCTTGTCGATCTTGATTTCATCCAATGGCACATGCAGATTAGCATCCGCCTAACACTTCTTCAGATTCGACACATGGAATGTGTCATGCACACTACTCAATACCTCGGGCAATCTCAAACTATAAGCTACAGGGCCGATCCTTTCAAGGATCTCGAATGGTCCTACATATCTCGGTGCTAACTTACCCTTCTTTCCAAAATGAACTACGCCCTTCCAAGGCGTCACCTTTAACAATACACGATCTCCCACCTCAAACTCTCACGGCTTACGCCTATAATCAACATAGCTCTTTTGACGATCTCTCGCCGCTTTGGGCTTTTCCTTTACCAACACTACCTTATCAGTCGTTTCTTGTACTAACTCAAGTCCAGTCAAACTACTCTCTCCAATCTCTGCCCATAGAACAGGCGACCTACATTTCCTTCCATACAAAGCTTCAAATGGAGCACACCGAATGATCGAATGATAACTACCACCAAAATCAATAACACATGCCCTTATTATATCTTCCAAGTCTGCATCGTATGTTCACTTTGTCCATCCGCTTAAGGATGCTAAGCAGTACTCAAATCCAATCGCATCTCTAACACATTCTGCAGCGTCTGCCAAAACCACGAGGTAAATCATCCATCTCAATCTGAGTTGATCGTCACTAGAATTCCATTCCTTGCTATTATCTCATCAATATAAATCCTTGCCAACTTCCCATCTTGAAATCTTCTTGTATAGCTAGAAATTGAGCTAACTTGGTCAGTCTATCGACCATCACCCAAATCACATCATACTCACTACTTTGACCTTGGAAATTTAATGATAAAATCCATGGTGGTTCTATCTCATTTTCACTTAAGTATCTCAGGCTGTTGCAATAGCCAAAGGTCTTTGACATTGCAGCCTTCGCCTCTTAAACAAATCTGATAGTTGCTAACATAGGTAGCATTATCCTTTTCTACACGTGGCTACCAATACATGTCGCCAAGGATATAGTAGGTCTTATCCGCTCTCGGATGTACCAAGTATCTTGATGCATGTGCCTCATCCATTATACTTCCTACCAATAGAACCTAAATTCGATCCATAAAGTACAAAGTCTTATCTCCTTTTCTTTCCATCTATTGATCTAAACCATGTAGCCTTTCTGCGAGTACGTTCTCTTACTTGAACGCCTCACTTTGGGCTGCCAGTATCATTCCTCTTACTCGTATTGATTTCACTCCCTCTTTTCTACTCAACGCACCACCCACTACATTCGCTTTATCGAAGTATCACACAAATCATTCTTAAAGTCTGAAAAGCCTCTTCTTGTTCTACGTTCCACTCATACTTCTGATTCCTCTCAGTTAGGGAAGTAAGGGGGTTCAACAATCTAAAAAAATAGCGATGAACGTCGGTAGTAACCTGTCAATCCTAAGAATAATCATTCAATTCTTCACTGCCTCACTCTTACTCGGGTCCACGTGATTGCGTTATGGTTGACCACGTGACCAAGAAAATGCACTTCTTCCAACCAAAACCCACACTTAGAAAACTTGGCATACAACTTCTCCTTCCTCAGTGACTCTAACACTAACTTCAAATGAACTTCATGTTCCTCCTTCGACTTTGAGTAGGTCAGAATGTCATCAATGAATACGATGACAAACCTACCTCAGTACGGTTTGCAAACCCAGTTCATTAAGTCCATGAAAACCGTTGGTGCATTGGTTAACCCAAAAGGCATAACCGTAGACTCAAAATGTCCGTATCTCGTTCGAAATGCGGTCATTGGAATGGCATCCACATGCACTCTTAGCTGATGATAACCTGAATGAAAATCTATCTTTAAGAAAGGACACGCTCCTCGTAACTGATCAAACAAGTCATCAATCCTAGGGAGTGGATAACGGTTTTTAAAAGTTAATTTGTTCAACTCCCTACGATCAATACACATGCGAAAAGAACCATCCTTCTTCTTCATGAATAACACAGGTGCTCCTCACGAAAAATGACTAGGTCATATGAAACCCTTGTCTTGCAATTCTCGAAGTTGTTCAGATAATTCTTGCATTTCCGAGGGTGCTAGACGATATGGAGACTTCATGACCGGCGTCGCTCCATGAACTAAGTCTACGCGAAACTCAACTTGTCGTTGCGGTGGTCATCGACAAATCTTCCAGAAACACATCAATAAATCTCGTACGACGGAAATATCACTCAATTTCGGTTAATCTACCATTTGTGTTCATTAAGGTTTTCACGACTCCTTGAGTACGTTCACCATGAACCCGAAGTATCTCATCACCTTCCAACGGTATCCTAACCACCTTCTCATGCCATACTATCACAAACTTCCTCTTGTACAACCAGTCCATTCCCACAATCACATCAAAGTTTCCACGACTCAACAGTATCAACAAATTCTAAGGATGACAAACTATCGAATAGGATAACGAACGAATATCGAATACATATAAGGGATTCCACATATGCAAATAGCCATGGATAAAATGAGATAAGAATCCTTCGAAAGAAAGGATACGTATATGTACCGAGTGAACATGCAAACGAAAGAAAAATCAACAGGTGTACCACGACAAATGAACACATAAAACAAAATATGGATACGAAAGACGGAAATTTTCATACCAATTGTCGACTTTACTCGAAAGACCAAATTAAATAATGTTTTTTTATAAAAATCAATTTAAAATAAAGAAAGTCACTTTAAGTATAAAAATCATTTTAAATAATAAATAAAATTGTCTTAAATGTAATCTTTATAAAATTCATTCTGGTTGTCATAAAAATCTAGAGATGGTTATCTAATGGTGTATCGTACCTTACCACTACGAATCACTTTAAACCTGCTTTTTATAATAAAATAAAATTTATTTAACCACTCAACAATTTTCATATCCTATTTGCATAGGCCACTTAAACATATTCTATTTACAAAGATCATTTTAAACACAGTTTTCTCCAAACAACAACACAATACTTCCAAAGGGTTTTTATAATTAGACATCAATTATAAAATATGTTACTCAAACAAAGGACACCATAATACCAACACGAATCGTAAAACACCGTACAGACCCTAACACAGTTCTATTGTTTGAAAACAAAAGAAAATAGCAGGAACCATATACTCAAAATAAAATCAAACAAACTCGTACAAGAAAACTCATGCAAGACGTTACGTACCCAAAAGAAAACGTAAGGTCTTATCCAAAATAATGATCAACAGAGCAAACCTAATAGCATCGATACTAACACGTCGCCAACGGGTTATGAAAACCAAGGGATATACAAAGAAGGGAGTAATGATCCACACTAATATGTTAGTAACAATTAGTGCTTAAGAGAAACCTTTGATACTCATACGAGTAATCAATGTAACGAAAGAACTAACAAAACGCGTCTATATCTTAAAGAGCATATCCGAACAAACAATATACATCAAGACGTCTAATAGGAAAAATAGGGTATCCTTGCTAAAAAAGTACAATGGAGGGATTCTAGGTTTAGACTTAGGAAATCCGAACAAAAAACCGAGCAACGAGCAACCACAATAATAGTAATACTAGGTATCCATAAATGCTAGATAGAAGGGAAACTTACTATCTATACAACTCAACTTAACATATCCTTCAATTAGGGTAAGAGCAATTATTCTAAACATTTACACCATCCTTATCATGAATACACATATAAAAAAACATATTACACTACCACCTTACAACCAAACACAAATAAATGCAATCATGGTCATAAGTCTATGTGTGTGATGCCTTTATAATTATGTTGGCCACCATAATTATAAGTGCCTCCTTTCACACATGTACTTACTTCCAAGACTACTCATTTCAATCATAATTCACATATAAGCACCTATACCACATTGCACATCTTAAACCACTCCAACTTAACACATAAAGGATGCTCCATCAAATAACTACTTGTTTATATCAAAATAAAAATCGAAACGACATAAAGGAATGAAAGTCTCTCAACAATTCCCAAAATATCAAATATCCGAAAGAAATAATCAATAATAACATGACGAGGTAAAGGACGGGATAAACTTATGCTGGGCCTCACTTAGGTTTGACTTTGCCTCCGCAAGAATCACCCGACTCTGCGGATCTAGCCCAATTACGCGCATTCGACAAACAATCAACTATCCTATCTCCTTCGGTTCCACAAGAGGCTCCTTATAATGCTTAAGTCCAGTTGGGAAAACGGTTCCCCAACGAGACTTCTTATGGGTGAGGAAATACATGGTCTAAAATACTAGAAAGTTGTAAATATCATACTCAGATATTGGTAGGCAAGAATTACTTAAAATGATAACTTTGCAAAATACGAGATATATATAGTTATGCAAAAATAGAGGGGAAAGCTTAGAAGTTATAGCATTTAATCACTTTAGCCCTAAATTACATCTACAAGAAGGACCCTTCGGTTATTTAGTCTAGGGCTCATACCACTCACTGCTCTATAACCATTGGCTCGGTTACCAATCTGTCACAACCCGCTAGTGAAAACGAGGCGTAACTTCATGGATATCATCACAAACACAATGGAGTCATTAATAGAGATAACTAATTTGAATTAGATAAACAATGGAGGACAACAATGTGTCATGAGAAATATCTACAATAAGATAGAGGAGTCTTGTTTACGATAGCAAAGTCATACCACAAGGAAACATACTCCAAATAGTCTAAACATCAAATAACAACCAAAGTATCAAAAATTTCAAATGACATAATAAAATCTTTAGGAGAATGACTCCGCAATGCAAGCCTATGGTATATAGCCAACTCTTCCCCATAACTCTTCAACATCCTCAAGATGGGTTTACTAAAAAGATGCTTTTAAAACGTCAACACAAAGGTTGGTGAGAGTCATAGGTTTAAGACATGAAAATCAAAGCATATAAACATTTACTATGATTAATGCAAACATGGCAGGACAATTACTGTACTATCATACAAGATAACATGCAAATGTAACCATAACGAGAATGGGAACGGAAGTTGCCCTCGAATCCAAACAAGTATCTACACTTGGGTAGGAACATTACCCTCGATCCATTAAAATTATCACTTCACATGGGTAGGAACGTTACCCCCGATCCAATATCACAACAAATAGGTAGGAACGTTACCCCAGATCCAAATACATATAAGCATTTAGCACGTAACATACAATAGCCAAGTAAAGTCATACACTTTCAAAATAAAGAAACACAATCACAGTAATTAGAACATTTCAAATCCATTTGCATCATTTCCATCCCAATTTAAAGGCGATGTGAAAAGAGGGACTATGAAACTCACCTGAATGCTCAAACGCAACTTCCAAATCTCAAACGAACTTTACAAATAAATTAAACACGAGTTTCACGGACCAAGCTAAAAGCTCTAGTCCATGTAACACACATATGATAGATGTATAAGGGTTTAGCTGACCATCATGGGTCACCCCGACACCATGCCCAACCTTAACCATCTCATTAACACTTTACGCTAGCTACTTATTATTAAATCAAAATTTCAGAATTTTAGTGTCTCTTTACGTAATTAAAACCCTTACTTAATGACCTTCATAATTTATACCAAAAATCACCCATGTTCATCTATGAGTATATTAAATACCTTGTGATTCGCAAGTATCACTTACATGTGTAACTAACTCAAATAAAATCAAACATCAAAATTGTCCTAATTCATATCTAATTGCATACCAAAATATATCACTCTAACTACCATACTTAGACATACTTTCAGAGGCTAATTTTCACAAGATTATCATTAGACATATGGAGCTTAACTACTATAGAAGGTGTAAGCTTAATTCCATTTTTATGTATAGGTTTTACCTTCCCAAACATGACCTAATTCTGACCCTTATTTACTGGTTTAATAACTTTTAGTATAAAAATCATTTGATTGACTTCCCGACCTTAAAAACCTTTGAGGCTAGATTTTTTGGAAAGTAGACTCTTTTGGCTTATTCATAGACTAAAGAAACATACCAATATTCGTTTTATCACCAAGATAACAGTCGTTGAACACGACCCAAAATTCTGCTCAACCCTAAATCTAATTTTAATGCAAATCTAACCAAACCACAAGCATGCATACGCATCTAATTCAATCCTAAGCATACTACAATCATAATATATCATAATCATTATGTATTTTAATTAAAACCCTAGATCCATCATAATTACGGTTACATGAATACGTTAACTAACTAGGATTAAACACTCTTACCTTGATTCTTAGCACCTAACAACCAATCTTGAGGGTTCTTGGATCAAAATCTTGGTTCCTCCTTGTTCTTAGGGATGGGTCGACACTAAATTACGGGATTATGGGCAGAGTTATGTCTATTCATTGGGTTATGGAATCATTATCTAAATCTAATAAAATCCTAATCATAGCCCAACTCCTAAGATAAGGCCCAAAATCTTTTTTTTTCTTAGGCCGATTTCTACATATACAAACATTTATTATTATATTTTTTAAATTTATTTATTACATCATTACTTACATTAACTTATGTTTTATAAAAAAAACTAAGCTAGTTTGAGTAAACCTTTTTACATAAACGCTACTTACTACACTTTCTAAAAATAACTTTTATTTCACAAATTCACTGACATTCTTCCTTTCCTATAATTTATACTTCTTATAAACGCTTAACTCTTAAAAACCAAGAATTGACGTAGCAATGCATGCAACACGTCTTTCATTTCCATTATCACCACACGTGAACAAATGAAATACTTAATAACAAACTCATATGCACACAAAATAAGATAATCATTTACCTCTAAAATGACATCATGCACATATGTAAACCACTTCAACATACATATAGAACACATAACACGCAAGAAACATACAAAATGGACACTTAGCCATTTCTAAAGGTATAAACTAACCTGCTCAACTCACGGTTGTCACATGAAGACTATCCTTTAATCATCCTTTTCTTCTTGAAGATGTTTGAGAGTTTTCAGAGTCTTACTCTTCATTCCAAGTCACGGGAGTAGAAATTTAAACCACTCTCTTGGTAATGCCTTTGTGAATATGTCTGCAAGTTAGTAATCTGTCGTCACGAAGTAAAGTTCAACCACCCCATTCTCTACTTGCTCTCTTATGAAATGGTGTTGTATATCGATGTGCTTTGACTGAGAGTGTTGGAAATTGTTGCAGCAGAGAGCTACAACACTTCTGTTATCATAATACAAAGTTATATTATTGAATAAAAAGTCATAGTCCTGAAGTTGTGATCTCATCCAAGGGATTTGAGAATAACATCCAAAAATGGTAATGTATTCAGCCTTTGTGGTTGAGATAGCAGTGCTTTTATGCTTCTTCAATGACCAACTTACTAATTTGTCTCTTAGAAACTGAGCACTTCCTGATGTACTTCTGCGGGTATCTTGACAACCGGCATGGTCAGCGTCTGCATAGGCCGTTAGTGCCATAACGGTGTCTTTCGGATACCAAAGTCCCCAGTTAATGGTTCCTTTGAGGTACCAAAATACCCGCTTAATTGCTTCAAGGTGCTTTTTGGTATCTCAAGCCTGATACCTAGCACACATGCACACAGCGAATACAAGGTCTGGTCTACTGGCAGTGAGGTACATTAATGAGCCGACCATACTATGAAACCGAGTCTGGTCAACTAGAATCCCTTAGGGGTCCTCATCTAGTTTTGATCGATCTATCATTGGTGTATCTACAGGTTCACAAGAATCCATTCCATATTTCTTTAAAGTTTCGAGAGCGTATTTTGATTGATTAATAAAGATGCCTCTGAGACTTTAAGAAACTTGTAATCTTAAGAAAAACGACATTTATCTCATCATGGACATCTGAAATTTTGAACTCATCTCTTTTGAAAAATGTCACAAGCATTAAGATTAGTTGAGGCAAATATAATATCATCTACGTAAATTTAAACGAGAAGAATATGTTTGCCTATTTTTTGAGTAAACAACGTTGGATCAACTACACCCTTGGAGAACTTGTTATCCAGAATAAACCATGACAATCTGTAATACCACGCCCGGTGAGCCTACTTTAAGCCATAAAGAGCCTTCTTCAGGCGATAGACGTGTGTAGGATGATTTGGATCAACAAAAGCCTCTGGTGATGATTTGGATCAGTTGCACTAACATCCCCTGATGATGACTTTTCAAAAATATGTTATGGAGCAAACATGTTTGCAAAGGGATCGTTGTCAGCATGAGCAAAACGATTGTCTTCAAAAGTAGGTCCAGCTGCAACATCTTGATGTGACATAGGAGCTTGTATTTATGAGGATGACGACGAATGACTTGTAGAAGGTGCATCTTGATCAATTGTTGTAGAAGAAGGTGTACTGGCTGAAATAACTGGAACTTAAACTGTAGGATCAAGAGGTACCGGTCTTTCAACACTAGGGGGTTCAAAGTATTCATTGAACATCGGTTGGATTAAATTTCCAAATCTTTATTGGTTAGGGGTACATAAGGAGTTGCACGGATCAGATTAGGTACGAGCCTTGAACTAATTTGTCCAGTAATTAATAAAATAGGCTCAGGTCCTGAACTGATGTGCACATGAGCCCTAGGCTCAGTCAGCTCATCGAATTAAAAGTGAATTGTTTCCATGATTCGTCGGGTTCTCTTGTTGTAGATTCTATAACCCTTCCTATTAGGAGCATAACCAACGAAAATCCCAATATCTGCTGTTGCTTTCAATTTTCCAAGATCTTTGTTGTCATTTGTAGGGTAACAAATAGCACCAAAAACTTAGAGAAATGTAAGATCAAGTTTCTTATCATGCACAAGCTCATATGGGGTTTTGGTATGACGAGTATGAATTAGGGATCTGTTTTGGGTGTAACAAGCAGTAACAACAGCTTCTGCCCATAGAAACAATAGAGCTTTAGAAAATATCAACATCATCCGAGTGGCTTCTACAAGAGTATGATTTCATCTTTCGACAATGTCGTTCTGCTGAGGAGTTCTCAGAACAAATTTTTAGTGAAAGATGCCGACACTTTCATAGAATTCAGTCAGAACTTGATTAACAAATTATGTTCCGTTTTATTAAGACCAACTTGAATTTGCTTTAGAAACTTAATAACAAACTCTAGAGTTTCATCTTTTGATCTCAAAAACTTAATCCATGTAAATCTTGAATAGTCATCAACAATGACCAAAATGTATTTCTTCCCATTAATACTCTGCACTTTTATTGGTCCACACAAATCCATATGAAAGGTATGTAAGACTTCCATAATGGTGTTTTCATATTTGGGTTTGTGGGTATACTTCATGCTCTTTCCTAGTTGACAAGCAGAGCAAAGTTGATCTTTCTCAAACTTCAACCTTGGTAACCCTCTTACCAGATCTTTTTGTGCAAGATCATTGATGGTATCGAAGTTCAAATGATTTAACCGATGATGCCACAACCATGATTTGTTCTTGGAGGCTTTTGACAATAAGCAGATTGGAGAGGACTTCATCATGTCTTCAACAGAGATAGTATACAGATTGGAGCCACGAGAACCTTTAAGTAATTCCACACCGTCTACATATCTAACATAACACAAATGTTTTTTGAATGCAACTTCAAGATCTGAATCACAAAATTATCCTACAAAAAATAGATTGTGTCCAAGTCCTTTCACATAATATACCCTGGAGATCACTCTATCACCAATCACGTAATCTCCATAACCCATAATAGCACCAAAATGATCATTCCCAAATCTGACTGTCCTGATGAACTTTTTCATGAAATTCTTAAGCCGTGATCAATTCCTCGTCATATGTTTTGAGCAGCCTGAGTCCAAATACCAAAGGATGATCTATATGACCTGTATTTGAAAACAAATGAAAATGGAGAGTTTGGTATGATGTATCCCCAATTTCTATTGGGGTCCTATTGGTTAGCAAAAATAGTGGTATGTTGCACAAAAGTATCAATTGACTGTATCTCATCTACAGTGGGAATGCTATTGGAAATTGCCTTTTCCTATTTGTGTTTACGTTTGTATCTAGTTAATGGTTTCTGAAAAGTGTTACTAAGTCTCTCAGTGATCACAATTTCACTAGAACTAACGTGTTCAGGTTGCTGTAACGACGCTACTTTAGATTTAGTAAACCTACTTAAAGGGCACTGTTCTCCTAAAGTGAATTTCCTTCTAGTGGGCTTCCACTAATAACCAACATTAGCAAATAGTTTCCCTGTTGCTTTCTAAACTTGCTTGACTGTGCTCAAAATATTTTTAATAGGGGGTGCATTCAAATAATTTAAATATTTCACAACACACTTATCATGATTAGCAAAAATTAAGCATTTGTTACATGTCTTGCACACATAATTAGAATTCAAATAATCATAGTACGCTTAGAGCTAATACTAGAATCTACACAATTCTTTTGATTCAAATTAGACTTATTGTTCCTAGGTTGAGCTTCTACTTTCTTCTTATTGTCACTTTTAGCTGGCAAGATCCTATTGTTCTTTTTATTGCTCCTAGGCTTTGACCAGCTAACTTCAGTGAAACAGTTTACTCCTGTAGAAGGAATCACAGGTACATTAGTCTTTTGAACTTTCTGTTGTTCAACATGTGTTTATGTGTTATTATTTAAAGTTTCTCATGGTTCCTTAAAAGTAACTTGCTTTTTTCTATTCAAAGGGGTAGTAGCAATCTTTTTCTCTCTTTTACTGAATTCTTTCGGACAAGTGCCAATTACATATTCTAATAATTCTTGCTATCGTTTAGTGTAAAGGTAGTCAGATTCAAGTGCATTATCTAATGGGTTTTCAATTCTAGCCTCTTCTACAATCTCACGAACTGTTTCTACACTTTTCTTAAGATGTTTGAGATAATCTAGATTAACTTCCCTATTGTTCCTATTGCGAGGGGGAATTGGTTCAACATCGATTGCATACATACCGGGGGCAAGAACTTTTGGTTTTACAGTATCCATAGTGACGCATTTCATTTTTCCTTTTAGCTGAGCCTTTAGGTTCACATTTTAAATTAACAAAGAAGTTGTATTTTCAATGGTTTTAGCACGCGTTATCTTAATAGAATCATACAATTCCTTGTAATGTTGCTTTATTTTTGTATTCTCTGCCCTAAAAAGCTTATTTTGTTCTTGAAGAGCAGTTACTTTTTCTGCTAATTCTGTGTTCTGATAATCTAAGGCCTTAAAATAAAGAATAAGATCTGCCTCACTACGTTTCTCCTGCATTTAAGAGATTTGCACTTTCAATTGTCTAATTATGTTGTCCTTTCCTTGAAGAGATTGTTTCATTTTGTTGATTTTAAAAAATGACTCAAATTCAGGAGCATCCGGAGATGTCCTTGATTTGTTGTTTCTAAAACTTTCTTTAAGATGTTGATACTTCGATTGCAAATTTAGGTGATCCACCTCATGTTTGGAAAAATGTTTTAACATTTCACTATGATTATCTTTTTGAATCTTATGTTTTAATTTAGAAATCTCGGCTTCAAGTTACAAACAACGTGCTTGTTCTACAGTGTAAGCATCATTCATTGCAGAGAATCTAGATACAATATTCACATCATTCATGACACTATACAACAATTCATTAGACAAACAAGCAACAATTAGATTCTCATTTTCAATGAGAAGGTTTTTCCTTTTAATTTCATCACTTTTCTTGTCCACAACATTTTGTTCAATCTCAGCTTTCATTTGTTTAAGATTTCTTTCATTTCTTTAAGTTCTTTAACGAGAGCCTTTTGGATGCGCTCAAAATGTTCTTTAAGCGTTTTGAAAATGGAATTACCTCAGTAAGGTAACATTCTTTTGTTTGTTCGAAACCCGTTCCCCTTCTGTGAGACCACATGGTGTAATTCTCTTTTTACAAGTTTTATCAAATTACGCAAAAAGTTTTGTGAGTGTATAAATATTAATTTTCACTTGACTTTTTGTTTGAAGAACTCTGGGGACAAGCCTTGCAGGTGTATTGGGTGGATACACCGTCATTGCTGAAATTGGCTTCGGGGTCATTTTTGAAGTATCTAAGGCCCAAAATATATGTTTTGGGGTCAAATGTCTCTGTGGTGCAAAAGTTAAAAGATAATTCTCTTTTTAGTAATGTGGTGGTGCAAACTTAAGTTTCTTTTCAACACACAAAGGGCTTTTTTACTTTCTTAAGCATTCTCTTCCTAGTTGTCTCAGCTAACTCAAGAGTATCCACTTAGTCATGTACAACAGCAGGGGCATGATTGGTCTTGACTATTTCATGACCATTATAGAGAGCAGACTGAACTTGCATCGCGCTGGTGAGATATGAGGGATTTTTGTAGCATATTGCTACCTTTTTCTTTTCATCATAATAAGGTTTTGGTTTACATAACATGTAAACTGTTTGAAGAGACTGATCTTGTTTGTATAATTTATCTTCAACCTTTTCTTTTAATTCTTTCATATCCAAAAACTCTTCAAGGTATTTTTTTTCTTTTTGTTTAAAATCCTTTTTCAAAGTTGCAACTTCTTCTTTCATTAACTTGTTATGGTCAATTGTACAGCTAAGTTGCATTTTTACAGAATGAAGTTCTTTTTTCAAAGTTTCTTCCTTAATATTATGGTCGATGATAATTATTCTCATTTGTTCATCAATCTTTTGTTCTCTTTCAGTTAATACAAACTTTGCTCTTTTTATATAAACCTCGACTTGTTCCTTATATCTCGCAAGTTTAGCAGTTAATGATTCATTAAATACTTTGTTCTGCTAATTCGCAAAGACATATTGGGCAACCTGTTCATGCATACCATTGATTATCATCATTAACGCATCATTTGGCATAGAAGATACATTACTTTGTACAACTGGCTTTGCGTGTTCTTCACATACTGATCATATGGAATAATATTACTATCACTTAAATATTCCGCATTTGAGTCTACAACGTAGGTTGGTTGTACATCATTTTGCATCTCGTGTACTTCATGATACTCACCAACACTATCTAGAGAGTTATCATGATCTTGTACCTCAGATATAATGTCTGAATCATATGATGGACCAACGTGATTCCAGGGCTCTCTTAGCACAGTTTTGAGCTAGCTCAGAAGTGGGTTTTACTCAGGATAGACATAGGCACACACATGTTAGTTTAACTTATTAGGATGCAGTTTTTGGGTGCTACTGGTTTTTGAGTTGGTTTGAGTGAAGGTTTGGGGGGTTCACTAAAAGTTACTTGCTTCTTCTTAGGTAACGGGTTGGTTTGACCCAGTTAGCACTTTGGGTGGTGGAATATACTTCAACCTAAGTTGTACATTCAAAGCAAGGCACTTTGGGTGTCTCAGAGGTGGAAGTCCACTACTTGTTTTTACATCACTTGGGCTTTCAGCTTGGTATTTTCAGCAGGGAAGGCACTAAGCTTTTCAGTGTACGCAGTACGTGAGTGAGTATTTGCCTGTGACAGTTCATCATACCGTCTTTTCAGACTCACGTTTTCTACCTTAAGGCCATCTAGCTGAATCCTAAGGGAGGTAATCATATCTTGCAACTGAGTTCGGTCAGTGTCTAAGGCCTGTTGGTCACAACTACCTTCAGTGGAACCTACTTTCAACACCTTCATGATGTTGATCTGAGCATCTAAATTCCTGATAGTGTCATCTTTCCCTTGAAGCTGTTTTCTTAACTTGTTAATTTCAAAAATTGCATTGGAGGCACTAGAAGTGTCTATGCACTGTTTATAGTTTTGAAATTTAAGTTGTAAATCAATATGGGTCTTTTGTAAATGAGAGTTACGTTCTCAAGTCAATACCATCTTTTGTTGTTTTAAAACTTCAGCTTCAAGTTCAAGAACTTTAGTGTGTTCCCTATCGCATGCAGATCTAAGATCTTCGCAAAGACAATTCGAACTAGGGGGCACAACAATATCGGAAGTAAGCACAATAGAGCAGATATCTTTTTCTAAACATTCAGCAATTAAGCAGTCATTTTTGATTAAAAGATTTTTCTTCTCTATGGTCAGGTTCTTGTTATCAAGAACACATCGTTCATAACACCGCCATACCAAGTCATCAAAAATCTGTTCATATTCTTTTACTTCTCTGAAAATTGTTTCATTTGCAGATTGAATGTGTTTTTTGAAATGCTCATAAAATGGTACCAGTTGTTGTTCAACAAACTGTTTGGCATAATCATAACACCATTCAGAAACATAGTCTGGATCCCTTTGGAACCTGCCTTTCGATCACTAAGTTTATGGTCAGTAAACCTAGAGACCATAGTTATTTGATGGCCAGAACTTGACTTGGAGGTCGACTTTTATGAACAAAAGGAGTAGCAGGCGTGGCTGATTTACTAGCTTGACTAGCAATTTCGTTGGCAGAAAGCCAATACGCCTGATCTCCAGATAGGTCCTTCTGAGGAACGAACATAAGGGCATTAAGCTTGTCATAGAAACCGTTTGCGGGTCGAACATGCCCTGGTTTTTCGTTCATCTTTTTCATGCTAACAACTTGGTGTACCAAGACATCTTCACTATCCCATATACTAACGGGGTGGTGATTGGGATGCAAAAGGGTATCAGCATCATACAAAACAGGTTGAGCACGCTTGGCCATATAACCTAGACCTGGGTTACGGGTGCCTAGGATGTCCTTGTGCAAGTCATTGGTTGCCTTTTTAGGTTTCTTTGAAAGCATGGGAATAGTTTGTGTTGGCATGTTAAATCTTTGCAACATATCTCTTGCAACTTTGTTAGCAGTTTTTAAACAAACTATTTCATCTAGATAACTATCTGCTAGTTTCTCTTTCTCAGATAAAATCTTTTCCTTTTCAGATTGTAAAAATGCAATTGATTTTTCTTTTCCTGAAAGAGTGGATTTAAGCAAATCGTTTTCTTGCACAAGTTCAGCGTTACGCTTATTACGCTGAATCACTAGGGCTTGTTCCTGTCTAACTTTGTTTTCAAGATCAAGTTTGACCTTGTGGGTATCTAGACGACATATTTCTTGCTTGCATTGAAGAAGCTCATTTTTTAAGGTCTCTATTTCCAAACATTTTTCTTGGTTAACCTTAGCATGTCCGTCTAGTTGGGTTTGCAAGTCAGTTAAGATGGCAATCATAGAAACTTTATCAGATGTGTCAGCAGATACCTCAGTTGGAACATTTTGGGCTTCGGTGTCAAGAAGATACTGATGATACGGGATCGTATTGTCATCAATCTCAGTCTCAGCATCGGAGTCTAAATGTTCTTCCTGGTGCATCTCCTGATCTTCATGATTCAACTGATAATCCACATTATCAAAGATTTGATTGTCATTGGACGTTACTCATTGACTGATGTTGTTAGGACACTGGTGGATGACAAGTGCCATTGGAAAGCCTCGGCTTAGCAGCATTGGGCCTTCTATCCACGTTCTGATCATTTGTTTGCTGGACGAGTGTGAACAAAAGGAGTCATAGGTTTTGAACCTGCAGCACTTGAATCCTTATCAGTCATCTTTGGTTTTTGAATTCTAAGAACTGAATGATCTGATCGTTGAGTGATTGTTGATTTGTTTTATTTGTGTTTGGTGTTGTTTTTGTTTGATTTGTGTTTGGTTGAAGTCAATTACTGTTCACGGGATTTTACAAATCTTTGATTAAAACCGAGAAAAGAATCGTATCTTTCGCGGGATTTTACAAAATCAAGAAGAAACCGTAAAACAATAATGAATTGATCTTGTGTAGGAGGAAAGAAAAGAACAAGAATATAATTTCCAAATTTAAAAGATTATATCCCTTGACTTTAGGAACCAATTATTTACTTCCCAAAATTAACCTCCACTAGGATAAAATCAAATCCCTTGATTTTAGAAAACAAATATTTTCTTCTCAAAAATATAGATCTCTTACTTTTCTTTTCTTTTTTTTTAAAATATGCCTAAACTCTTTTTTTTTAAATAAAATAAGCCGAAATTTATTTTTGTAAAAATAAGCCGAAATTTTTCTAAAAAAAACTTTCGATGAGATCAAAAAAAATTAAGTCGAAATCAGATAGATGTATTAAGGCTCGTTCGATTTAATTTTTTCAAACACACAAGATTAAAACACGTACCACTTAGGCTAAAATTAAGCCGAATCCTTGATTGCTAACGAGATGGTTATTATGATATTAGATCTAAACATAAACCATCTATGAATCAAGAATGAAAGCAAACACACAAACAAATTCGGATCCCTCTTTATTTTTTATTTCCGAATAAAAAATAGAAACACAAACCAAATCAAATCATCAATCTTGAAGGCTCTTGATACCAATTGTAGGTTCCATGATCATTCATACAAACCTTAACAATGATGTGTAGAATCAAGATGCAGGAAAATAAAGACTTTATTGATGATTGAAAGAAAACCTTTTGGTGGCTAGAAACCCTAACAATATTATAATGACTAGCTAACCTAATTTTGACTAAACTAGGTGTATTTATACTAAAAAGGATTAGCCTAGGAGGCCTTTGTGGGCTTTTTGCATCTTGGCCCGTTTACATAATATTACACGCTTAAACGAGCTAGACTTTTGTCTTGTATCTTCGAGTGACCGAAGCTTCTTTGTTCGGGTCCATTTATGTGATCCTAACAGTACGCGATTTCATCGGGCTGATCCCTAGACCATTTCCGGACCTTTCTTGATGATGCGGTCGTCGTAGGACTTCTACACAAAGTTTTACAACTACCTAGGCAGAGCACCTAATCGTTTTGTTATAGTAGTATAGGTAAGACTCGGGGGGTTGTTATCATTCACTCGGGGAATAGGTTGGGAAGGCTTGACCACTGTCTAACAGAATTCTAAGGGTTGAGAGAAGATTTTTTTTATATTTTTATGTTTTATGGAAAGCAGGTAACACCACAATTTGATAGCTAAAGGGTTCAAAAGACTACATGGTTTCTTAGTACTACAATCCTTCAATGCTACTTCTATAATTCCCAAAGATACATTGATAGTTTTCTAAGTTTCTAGCACAAGGTTTTACATAACTCCTAATAGGGTTGCGGTGTTTACAGAGAGAACAAAAATTTCACCCTACAGCACAAGGTCACTAACTGGCACTAGCAGTTTAGTGTATCTATACAAAACATCCTAGGTCATCATGGTAACAGGAAAAGAAGATAACTACTGGGGTCCAGTAGGCGGTCCCGTAAGTTTCTTCTCCAGAACTGCAAGATGCTCCTCCATCCAAGACATGTATGCTATCCAGGTGCCCTCACGTTTCTCCATATCAGACAATCTAGTCTGCAACTGCTGGTTCTGCAACCAGACTCCATGCAATGAGGTCTGCAGGGTCTGTACCTGCCCCTCCAAAGTAGTCACTCGAGGATGGATCTCCCCTATAGTAATCCTATCAGTCACCTCAGCATCGCTCACTATCACCATCTTCTTCACTAGCTCTCCGTGCCTATACTCCAAATTGCTCATCCTATCACATAAGTCATCAATCACCTGAGGTTGCGTAGCAACTCCAGATGTCATAGTAGTAAGAGGGTGTCCCACGGGTGTAGCCGTAGATGGACCTCCAACCTCGTAGGTGCTAGGAACAGTCACAGTAGCTCTCGGGGGCGTCACTGGGGCCATCAGCCACTCCTCAATCTCCTCATCTCCAACATCCTGATCATCATCCATGAACTCATTCAACTCCTCCTCGTCGTCAAACCCTGGATTCTCCATCGGCTCATCCATCTCACCTCCCAGTGGCACGTCCCACTCAATCCACCCATTTTGGTTGTCGGGTGCCTCGGCAAGTCCTGGCACAGGCTCAGCAGCGAAGAAATCAAACTCATGATCCAGCAACAATGGTACGTCCATGACACTACAGAGAAAGAAAATTACTTATATTAGTAACGTCGTATATATAGCTTAAACATATACGAAATTAAACTCATCATATATCAGGAATGATTTTATTATATAGCATCAATGCTTATAAAAATTAATCTTCTCGCGAGTAGCGAGTATTGAAATATATATATGGCAGTACCCCATAGGACGGATGCCGTATATATATACATATGCATAATTATTATTATACCAAGTTTTACCCACTTGTTAAACACATAATATGCAATTAAAGATACCACATAAAGCATATAAGGAATCGGGAAGGATGCGTGCGCGGATATCGGACCAGCGATGAAGGATTCTGTATCTTGAAAATGAAGGAAAAGAAAATCTTTTAAATTTTTTTGGTTATAGACTAGGTTTTGAAAATGACCCAGTTCCCTATAACCTTGGCTCTTGATACCAATCTGTAACACCCCCAAAATCAGACTTGCAGCGGAATGGTAACAATGGGGTGTCACGTCGTAGTACAACAAACAAGATATAGGAAACGACCTCAAAGAGACGTTTTTAAATAAGTAATCTTCGATGCATTATAAAATATCAGAGTTTTCACATTAGGTCCCACATACTTGGTAAACTTCATAAGACTTCAACATGCATTTGTAACATAAAAGTTTTACTGTTTCAAAAGATGACTTAAGTTTTTAAAAGTTTAAGAGTGCATCAAATTTTAAGAAATCACAGAATCCATCTTCATGATATCCCCGCAGCTCCCCTCCAGAATCACACCTTAGAACCTGAAATTAAACATGCTAAAAGTCAACACAAAGGTTGAGTGAATTCATAGGTTTATCAGTAAAAAGGGTGGACCACAAGATTTAAGTAATAGTAGACTATGAAATATATTCAGTAGTCCAAAACATGTATTATTGCACTAGACTCATGACATCGAAGCCGTATTCGTAATTCTTAGGGAATTGCACCCGAGTTCGTAATTATAAGGGATTTGCACCAGTATTCGTAATTATAAGGGATTTGCACCAGAGTTCGTAATTATAAGGGATTTGCACCAGAGTTCGTAATTATAAGGGATTTGCACCCGGATATCGGACCAGCGATGAAGGATTCTGTATCTTGAAAATGAAGGAAAATAAAATCTTTTAAATTTTTTTGGTTATAGACTAGGTTTTGAAAATGACCCAGTTCCCTATAACCTTGGCTCTTGATACCAATCTGTCACACCCCAAAAATCAGACTTGCAGCGGAATGGTAACAATGGGGTGTCACGTCGTAGTACAACAAACAAGATATAGAAAACGACCTTAAAGAGACGTTTTAAATAAGTAATCTTTGATGCATTATAAAATATCAGAGTTTTCATATTAGGTCCCACATATTTGGTAAACTTCATAAGACTTCAACATGTATTTGTAACATAAAAGTTTTACTGTTTTAAAAGATGATTTAAGTTTTTAAAAGTTTAAGATTAAGAGTGCATCAAATTTTAAGAAATCATAGAATCCATTTTCATGATATCCCCGCAGCTCTCCTCCAGAATCACACCTTAGATACTGAAATTAAACATGCTAAAAGTCAACACAAAGGTTGAGTGAATTCATAGGCTTATCAGTAAAAAAGGTGGACCACAAGATTTAAGTAATAGTAGACTATAAAATATATTCAGTAGTCCAAAACATGTATTATTGCTTTAGACTCATGACATCGAAGCCGTATTCGTAATTCTTAGGGAATTGCACCCGAGTTCGTAATTATAAGAGATTTGCACCAGTATTCGTAATTATAAGGGATTTGCACCAGAGTTCGTAATTATAAGGGATTTGCACCCGAGTTCGTAATTATAAGGGATTTGCACCCGTATTCGCGGCTCTTAGGTAATAGCATTCAGGCAATAATCTGGATAGCATACAGTTTAAAACACTTGTGTCCAAAGTAAAACAAACATGTAATTTCACCCCGTAGAGTTTGTAAAACAAGTAGATAGAAATGGGGCTATGAACTCACCTTGAGCAATATGATATAAATATCGGGAATAAACGTCAAGAAGCCGAGAGAAATCCTCGGTCAAACGAGTACTATGATCAACATCTAACACGAGTACGAACATCAAGTCATTATGAACACCGCCTTTGCATGTAACTTGAACAATGATTTAAAGCATGCGTCCAACCGAACTCAAAACTATGCATGGTCACGACCACGAGTATGAACACATCGACCATGAATACGAACATGAACATCAAAGATTTATCGAGGCACAACTGAATCCTAAACCCGAACATACACATTAACTTTAGCCCCTATCTTCTTCAAAAATGATGGTGAGGATGACGTTTTTAGAACAAACAAAGAACAACCTTCCTTTGAAATCACATCTACTTTAATCCTTGTAAATGTTGAAGCTTTAAAATAGATTTTTATTGGTGTTTCTATGGTGGTACACGGCTGAGTAGAGAGGAATAAAAAAAGCAATTCTCTTAAAACTATGAGAAAAGTGTGAAGAAGAATAATCATGCACATGGAAAGTTTAATAAAGTTCCACCAACTGATGAATGTTATGTGATTTAAGATGTGCCGTGGGTTTTGAGGAGGAAAAGAGAGAATATGTTTTGATTTTCACTTAGCAAATGGGTATGTGTGTATGTTCTTTACTATTGAAGGCCTTATATACCCATATGACTAGTCAAAGACTCTTATGGAAGTCCAAGACACAAAGAGTGAAATGGGGAAAGTCTTGGTCAAATATAAACATAAGTTTTAATTAGCTTATGTTGTACAATGTGGCTAGTTGATAAAATGAGAGCTATATGTTCCCTTGGACATAGATTGGCCGAATAATGGGGAGGGGAGGGAGTACATATTTGATTTTTGATCTTTGACAAATATCTAGTATTAATTTGAAGATATAAGTTGCAAGTTGTAAGTATAAAGATATAACATGTAGTTTGAAAGTCTAGGTTTATTTATTTAGCATAGAATTCGGCTAAGGTAATGCATATGGGTGCATTTTTATAATACTTTGGGTATTGGGTATAAAAATATGTATTTGTTGAAGCGTAGAAAAGTTTTGGTGGTTCTGGAATGCCTAAACGTATTTAATTGCGAAACGTAAACGTTTTACGTAACCCATAAAAATAAAATATAAAAAGTCAATTATTACTTTCGAAAAAATAATATAAGGCTTGCTTGACGTAAACGTTAATTTGTTTG
>BQNB010076764.1:0-31058 GCA_026074375.1 Tanacetum coccineum
GAAAACTATGAATACTAATGAAAACTGATATCTGGATCTATGCCGTAGGGTTCCTTTTATGCACTAAGGAAACCATAATGGGCTTACAAAACGCGTCAAGTGATTATGATATTTTCTACAAGTAAACATAATCTCTTAAACAAATAAGTTTATACATATCTTCTATACAAATAATTGATACTTATCTTCATAAGTATTCTTGTTCTTTAATCAACCTTTATCTCTTCTCTGATATGTCTTTGATCTTATCTCTGACAGCATTAATCCTTCTAGTAGTTGTAACTGAGCACAAGCAACATTAACTACTTAGAAGTTTACTCTAGCAGTACTAACATACACTAGCAGTACTAACTTTAGTACTAGCAGCAGTAACTACTTAGTATATTTTCAGTCTTTATCTCTGAGAAGTCTTAACTTCTACTAGCAGCAGTAACTTTATACTAACAATACTACTTATACTAACAATAGTAACTAGCAGTAGTAACTTTTATACTACCAGTACTAACTACTTAGCATAATTTTCATTAGTATTACCAGCAGCACTAAGTTATGCTTGACAACACTTATATATACCTGAGCAGCAGTAACTCTAAGAATATCTTGAAGTCTTTTAAACCCAACATAATCGTAAAGTTAACGAGCAATAACAACCTTGTCTTGTATTACACTTTTGAACTTTGTTACGAAAGCTCAAGTTCCAAATTAGAAGATACGAAACCTCTGTAACTGTGTTACGAAACCCAAACAATAAGATACAAAACCTTTGAACAGTGTAACGAAACCTTAAAAATGATGTTACGAAACCTCTTGACTGTGTTAGGAAACCTCTTATCTGTGTTACGAAACCTCTAAAATAGTGTACGAAACCTTAAACTGTAATATGAAACCTCTTACGAAACCTTCAGTTATCAAAACTGTGATATGAAACCTCCACTGTGATACGAAACCATGAATTTACAAAACCAAAACCAAGCTTTTGATACGAAACCTCTGATTTACGAAACCATAAAGAGTACGAAAGCTTTCACAGTATATGAAACCCAACGGTTACCGAAAGCTCAAGTATACGAAACCTCTTTTCGTAAATTCCAAATAAACTCTACTTTCGTACAATCATAAGAAATCCCTTACTTTCGTGAATTCGTAGCTACAAAACCTAAGAAAACTTACGTATTTGATCTTTAACAGTTTTAAAACAATAAAATCAACGTAATCCCTTCAAATTAACAAGTTTCTATGTTACAAAAGCTAGATTTATCGTTACGAAAGTAATTCTATGTTACGAAAGCTAAGAAATGACTTACGTATGACAGTTTACGAAAGATTTCTTCCTTATGAAAGCTTAAAATTGTCCTACGAAAGTAATTTTTCCGCCTAAAAACAGTTACCGAAACCTATCTTCTTGTTTACGAAAGCTAATAAATCCATTTTTTCAATCAATTTTGAATTCAAAAACATGTAATTTTCATAAACGAGGTATTAATTCTACAATTTGATAGTTACGAAAGCTAATGTATTGCGTTTTAAGATCAAAAACACATCAAATCATAAAACTAAACCATACAAAAGCTACTGTTCATCCTTACGAAAGCTCAATCGATCGAATTTCTTGCAAATAGACTCGATTTGATCACGAAAACTACACTAGATCTCTCCCGGTGATAGATACCACTTGTTAGATGTTATGTTTGCTAAGTAGATATCATACAAAAGCTATAAGAATAAAAGAGAGGAGCTAGAGAGTATTTTCATCATTTTCTAAATTTTCATTTCAAAAGGGGAAAATAGAAATAGGAGGGAGAAGTGAGTGTTACAAAGACAAGACATGTACTCCTAAAAGATGAGTATATATACTTATTACTAAACTATTTTTATTTTCTCTAAACTTAATCAAACCTTGGTCAACTTTACTTAACTTTGACCAAGATAGACTTTATTACATTATTTCTATTAATAAAACTATAAACTAAGCTAAGACCAATTCCTAATAACAATTAACACTTTTATCGTTCCTAACAGTTAGTTTGGTGGATACTCGGTTAAATCGAATGTTAAGTATATGCCTAAGGAGTCAGGTTGCATACCTAAGACAGTAGCTTCTAAGATGAATCAGCCTCCTAAGGCAAATGATTTACCCTCGTCCTTTAGTGGTAGTCAAATGGTAAGAATGGTGGTACATTTGCTAAGGAAAAGGTGATGTCTCCTTATGACTCTTCTAATATCCATGTCTCTAACCCGTATGCATGTTTGGATGAATATGCCAATCTGTTAAGTAGTGCAAAGTCAGAGGCAAGCAATTCTAGTGTTTCGCCTCTCACTGGTAAAGCTGCTTAATGTGAAGACTGCAATGTTCTCAAGATTTTCTTGTTTAGTGTTTGTCATGTCTGGCTATTTATTGTATCTAGTTTCTCTATTATAATTTGAAGCTAGAGTTGTGAGTGTTTATGGCATGGCATAAGCACTTTCTTTAGGTGTCTATCAAGCTTATACCTGAGGTTAATGTGGTACTTCAGCCACATTTCATTTGTACTTAAATGTTTACGGTTTTAATATACTTTACCGGGATAACTCTTTACTCAACAAAAATTGTTGTTGTTGATTAATGTGATGATAACATTAATAATGAATATAGTAGATTGTGATGATCAATTGATGGTGTGGATTATTAAAATTATGTTGAAAAGGATGTTACATTAATTACGATGGAATAAAGAGAATCAGGGAGGGAAAAACGCACTAAAGTCTGTTAATGTGTGTTTTATGAGAAATTAAGTGATGGTATTTTTAATTTTTTATTTATATAGTTGACAAAAATACCACTGTAGTGTAAATGTTGTGTTTAATCTTGACCATTAGATTAAATGAGGATGGAGGGTGAAGATTAATACATTGTTATTAGTAAAGTATGTAATGAACTTAAATCCTAACGAAAAAACATACGCAAACCTCGTGTGTAAAAGCACAAAAATAAATTACTTTTGTTTTCACATAGTGTTGGTTTATATGGCTTTTTTGTGTTTTTTATAGGATAATAATAATACATAAATTAAAAGTTTAAATAAAGAGAAATACAACAATCACATAATTTTTACAAAATGATTTCCACATAATGATGTGTAACAAAATAATTTGTTAAAAAAAGAGATAGTGGAAGAAAAGAAAGAACAATGGTCCAAAGTGTCATGTCAACTCATTATGTGGAAGTTATTTTGTACAATTTATATGGTTGTAGCATTACACTTAAATAAAAGCACGTTTGTGCAAGTAGTTGATATATACACGAAGTACATCTACAATTTATATAAAGGAGGGTTTGTCACAGTTGATCTTGACCCAAAATCCTTCAAAATAAAACGCGTGGCATTACTGATTTTTAATAACCGTAGGATCACTCTTCCCTAAAACCCTGGCTTTATCACTTCTCCCAAAACACAGCCACCCAAAAACTCATCCATCGCAAAGAACATCATTCACCATCAAACAATCAATATCTGATTAACCAAAACCATTTAAATCAAGAAACATTCACCATTAAACATTATCAATATTTCAAAGTTGTTTCTTGAATAGTCTCTACCAAAATCAACCATGCGTTTTTTGAATAAACGCTACTGGAATCAACCAGATTATAGGTGAATTTGTTATTCAGTTTTATAAGTTTTACTTTTCATACAATTAATTTTTACGTTTTTATATCATTTAGTATAGTTACTGAGATATTAATCATGCTACAACTACTGATGAGTGGTGACACACCAACAGGAAGATCTTGATTTGAATTATTGTAGCATGTTCGATCTTCAATCAGGTGTGTTGAATATCCAATTCAACTTTTCTATATATATATATATATATATGTGATTCATTGAACCTTGAAAGATAATAATGGTTTAATATTTTATAGGTTTCTTTGAAGTTTGACATTTACATGGGTCAAGTGATAGATTGCATAAGGTCCTGGAGTTTGTGAGCATTGTACATGAGTTTGTGAGCACTATAAAGATAAGGCCATACTCTTAAAGGATTTGGAAGTTGACTGAGTCATCGCCTACAGAGAAGAATCAATAAAATATGTATACACATGTTTAAAAATGAGCAGTTTCTTAAGAAAGAATTTCCAAAAGGCATTGATATTGTTTATGAATTTGTTGGTAGTAATATGTTTGATACGTGTTGCAATACGTTAGCAGTCTATTGATGAAATGATCTCTGGTAATTCAGCTTTGTGCACTGATTTTTTTTCACAACAAATTCATGTTTAAGGTCGCGTTAATGTCTTTTACGTTTCTAGGTCAAATCATCCTTTATCTTGACGAGTTTGCGCATGTGAGTGTCCTCATGGTCACTCGAATTTGTTTGTTGAAATAGACATTATGTTACTGATTATGTAAAAAGTGTCGTTAATGTTTTATTATGTCGTGGATATTGGTTATAGAGCACTTTTTGACTGGTCGATCGTGTCTTCAAGGCCCTCGGTGTTCGAGGAACATAACCAATTGGATGTTCGCCGCACGACTGCGGGTAATGTATCTTCTCAATGGCCTGCTTTCCGCTATTTAACCCTTATTTTTATAAATAGAGATCAATTTGGTAATATTATTCCATTCACTACTATTACAAACCATTGGAAGCACCTGCTACTTCACTAAGCTTAAGGTATCTTTATTTTTGTATTCTAGACATTTTCTTTCAGAACAATTTTTGAATCAAATATGTTCCATGAAAATCGGTGAATTGATTCAGTAATGATAGACTAAGTGATCTTTCTTTTGTCGTGAATCGCGTGTAGTTGATAGAAGTAGCTGGAAACTTTTTGGAAACTATTCTTGATCAATAACTCAGTTCACTAGATTAACATTTTATTTATGGTCAGTTATAATGCGTTAATGTGATTTGGTATCGTTTGTTGACAGTATTTAATATGTAGTTTTTCTGTAGAAGGTTGATACTTTAGACCATATCCATTATTGAAAAAGCGTGTTCGAGGAACAAACCAATTGGATCGCCATGATGCAGTAATGTATCTTTCAATGACCATGCTTACTGTTTAATACTTCTTTATATATAGAGATCAATTTGGTAATATTATACCATTCACTACAGGTGTTGCTGCTATTACAAACCATTGGAAGCACCTGCTTCAACACTAAGCTTAAGGTATCTTTATTTTTGTATTCTAGACATTTTCTTTCAAAACAATTTTTTAATCAAATATGTTCCATAAAAATCGGTGAATTGATTCAGTGATGATAGACTAAGTGATCTTTCTTTTGTCGTGAATCGCGTGTAGTTAATAGAAGTAGCTGGAAACTTTTTGGAAACAATTCTTGATCACTCAGTTCACTAGATTAACGTTTTATTTATGGTCAGTTATAATGCGTTAATGTGATTCGGTATTGTTTGTTGACAGTATTTAATATGTAGTTTTTCTGTAGAAGGTTGAGACTTTAGACCATATCCATTATCAGAAAAACGTGTACTATCAACAGACATTCAGCTACCTTAATGAGCACTTGATGTGAGTAGAATTGGTTATCAGTGGTAATATTGTTTTTCGTGCTCTTAATAAATTTTAGTTTTCTAATGATATTAAACATGTTCATTATAGGAGTATCTAAACCTTGAGCCCATTATTAATCTGCATCATGTTGTAAAGGTAGTCATAATTCTTAAATTAATGCTAGATAATCTTTTTTTTTTCATTTTTCCATGATTTAATGGTATATTTAAATGCTTTTGTTTTGGTGGAGGCATAAGTATTTATTAATATACTATGTATTAACATAAGTTTTTAGTGAACTGTTACGATTGTGTTATCTAGAAGTTAAAATTTGGAAGTATATCCCGGCCTATAATTGTTATTATGTAAGTGAGTTTGGATGATGGTTGCTTTAGGGCTATAAAGGTAATTTCTTCTATTTTGTTCATATAAATTAATAAAAGTGTGTTGCAAAGAAAGCTAGAAAGGAATTAATTTTTAGAAGGTACACTTTTATCTTCATAATGATGTACTTAGAATATCTTTATGAAACTAAATTTGAATATGCTTCAGGATCAGATGGTAGAATCAGAAGTTGTACATCAAATAAAAGATGAAATCCGGATTATTTCTTCATAGTTGGGAGATACTACATTTTCTTACCGTAATCATGTGAATAAATTTGATAGATCGATAATCAAAGGTCTGGTTGACCTCATTAAAGTGAAAGATGTAACACCCCCAAAATGGGTCGCAGCGGAAATGATGTTCCGGGGGCATTACTTCATAATACCATTGCACAAGTCATGAGAGAACGACCTCTAAGTGTCATTTGAAAAGTAATCTTGTAATGTTTAGACTCCAATGCACATCAAGCTAACACCTAGCACTTAAGTACCTGAGAAAATATGTTTTAAAACGTCAACAATAATGTTGGTGAATTTATAGGTTTATAAATTAAATGAGGCGGATAGCAAGATTTCCCTGTAATAGAGTAGCAATTACAATATCACAAAAATGTATTACAAAATGCACTAAGCTCATGACGCTGAAGCTCAACAATGAATGTATATCAAGTACATTTAAATGAGGGTGCCAAATGTAGATGTTCAACCCGTAACATCTATATGATCCGAAATGGTATGCGTTCGTCGTTCCGTTCGACCGTAATACTAGCAAGTGCTACTTGCCCGAACAAGAGCGTCACTCCAAATAGATCTATTTATAACATTCTCACTTACAATCCAATAATTAACAGTTCATGATGAAGGGCATAGTGGGTTATAGCTACTTAGGCAAATTCGTAATATTTGAATTAAAATATACTTGCATCCATTTTGTAAAACAAACATGATCTCATCCCCGAGATTTGATAAATGATTGAAAAGTGTAAGATGGGGACTATAAACTCACATTAATGAGGTAGCAATGAATATGGAGCGAGCAAGGTAAATGGTGCACGCGAAAACAATGCAAAACTCTATTCGCTACCTAAATGAATAATACGCATATTACTAATCATGTAATGTACTACAATGTATGCAATCATGTCCTTAGTATTGTGCTTGAGTTTGAGAAATATTACTTGTTTAAAATGTGGTTATTCATGAAAATTGGCCAAATATATCGGGTCATAATTTCTTACCATTAAATATGTAGATTAAGATATCAGACATTTTAAAGACTAGGTCGTAAGTACTTCTCTAGTTAATTCAGTCGACACTTGGTTTAGTCTCTAAACGTGTCAAACAAATGGTCGAAGTTATAACAATATGAATTTAAAAATCAAGTTTTATTTATAAAATTCAAGGGACAAATGCAGAATTTTACGATCAATTTCTGGACTCGTTACTTAATGAAATTACAAACAAAAAGATGTTTTGAAAACTAGGGCATGTCGTCTATAACTTTCGTTATTTAAGTTTTGTCTAAAAATGTCGTTTAATATGTTAAAGACGTAGCCAAACACAAGGGGGTCGTGACTAGGCTTAAGCGGACTAAAAATGTCGTTTAATATGTTAAAGACGTAGCCAAACACAAGGGGGTCGTGACTAGGCTTAAGCAGAAAAACAATATTTTTCGCCAAGTGTTTTTCAGATGACTTTCGTTTGATTTTGATTGTGGATTACAAATTCATTACTCAGTATTATGATGAACTAAAAATACTTTTGAAAACTAGGCCAGGAGTACAACAATTAATCTTTCATAATTTATGCGATTCGAAGTCATTATAGTGACTAAAAACGAGTCTAAAGTAAGGGTGCACGACCCCTTCCGCCAACAGTTTCAACTGTTGGAACACGCAACAGCAGTACTAACTTTTAGTCCTATTTGGGAGTTTGTTACTTAACCTTACGACAAACTAAAAGTACATTTATAAACTATGCCAGGTCCACTACAACTTTTATTAATTAAGTTTTATGTTTAAATGTGATTAAGTGGGTTAATAATGGGTGTGACTGTGGTGGTGTCGCGACCTTCCAACAGTATTAACTGTTGAACACGCGACAACAGCACTAACTTGAGACTCAGTTTGCGGGCTTGATTCTTAACCGTTTTTCGTGATTCAAGTTGCTAAATAAAGCCTACCATGTCGACAATAAAATGCCCCTATTTGTTGACTCTATGTCTAATTCTAAGTGGGCCAAAACAAGGCCTAAAGTCGATCCAACATGGCAGTTTTCATACAAATAAAATAGCAGATTTGTAAGTGTATATCCTGCTTCGTTATAAAGTGTTAGAAGCTCAAAATTTTCATGTGCGCTACTCCCATACTATGTTAACGAATGATAAGTTTAGAAATTTCATTGGTTAAGTTTGTATATGGGTTTCTCAATGAACCCGCATACATCAGAAGGTTTATATTTCAGGAAAACATGGCTTTTCTTGGCTTCAAACTTACATGTGTGGGTTGTGTCCTTTTAAAAGTTTAGCATATGTGTTTTCTTGTTACCTAACCAACGATTCCAAGTTACAATGGCTAACATTCTACGCTTATTACCCTCGCATAATCATGGCCCATGTTTCATTAATCACTTACAAGTTTTATGGGGTTTTTACTTATTTGTTCGCTATATATCAGAAGGTGACAAACGGGTTTTGTTTTTAACAAATTTTTAAGCACACTACTAATGGCATATAGATTGCATATTAAAGATAAGTAATAAGGAGTGATAGCTCACAAAAACGCAGAGATGAACGCGAAAGAACTTGGCCCAAAGAAAGTGATGAATGCTTGACCTCTTTACCCCTCACGTATACAAAAACTCACACCCAAACAAATGGTTATCTGTAACAGCTTGTACTCCTTGTGATCATGAACCCACTTGTTCATTTGTTTACTGCCTTGGTGTAGATGATTAATTGGGAACACAAACATAAGAAACCAGTTAGGGTTTTCCTTGGAGTTTTAGCGTTTATAAAGAAAGTGCCGGTGTAAGGGTTGAGTGTGTTGTATATGAATCGAAGGATAGAAGGTCAAAGGAAACCAAGGTGAGGAGAGTATGATGATAATTGGGGTTTTGTTGTTCTTTGTGGTTGCAAACGAGAATGCAAGTCTTTATATACTCACATAATATTGCAGGCATAGTGTTTCAATTGAAGTTCACGTTTTTGTGTTAATCCGAATAAGGCAAGGATTTTTGGGATTTATCATGGTCAAGGCATAGTGTTTTAAAGGTGGATACTATGTAAGTTGCGTGGAAGCAGAATCAAGGGAAAAACAGCTAGGAAAATCACGTGGGTTTTAAGGGTTTGAATAAAAGGGATCATGGGCTTTATCCCATGGGTATTTGAGTTGCAATATGAGATGGGATTATGTGTATCTTTATCTAATTTTAACTTTCACTGATTTGATGAAATTGGGATAGAGGTATACACGAGTTCTTGCTAGATTGTAGGGAGATTTATTTGTTCCTTGAATTAAGTTTGTTGCCTAATTAATTCTTATTGTGTGTACCCTTTTAAACAAGTGAAGAAACATACAACTTGCTCGTTTACTCTTTAAAGTTAAACGCTAGATGGTGGTGAGAGGATAAGGACGATAAAACTTGATTTTTGGTTAACTAAGTCGTAGAAACATTTTACTAAAGTCTTTAGTTTAATGTAGGCTTATTCATGATATTAAAAAGCCTCGGTTAAGTTTTACTTATTAGGGTTTAACTAGGCGTCTTAAAATAAAAGTAAACACGTAAAATTTTTATAAATAGAAAGAAACTGAAATGATTGAAATTGTAATATGACCTGAAATGTGAATTGTTACAACCTTGATCTCCAACTTTTGATGAGGCATTATCAAAAACCTGAGCGAACTTATTCAAAGCTTTTGTGACATTTAGCAAGAGACCAGGAAGGGCATCCATGGTTTTTAGCTTAGCTTGAACTGATGCAACATGTACTGGTAGTGAAAGAAATTCTGTTGGAAGTTCCCACTGAAGAGTCTTAGTTCAGCAACTTGTGATGTAAGACCGGTGACAGTCTTTGTAAAGTCTTCTAGTGTTGAGTGAATGTCTTTCAAATATCTTGGTAGCTCAAGCTCTAGTTCATGAACTTGTTGCTTTAACCCTTTTTCTTCTTCAGTCAGTTCATTGAACTTGGAGGAAAGATCCTTCAGCTCAGTTGGTAGTGAGCTGCTAAAGTCATGAGCAGATAAAATCTTTGAAAATTCAGCAGTAAGAGACTTTACCAGAAGCTCATTGAGCTATCCCACATTGGGAAAGGAGGGTTGAGCTTTCAGTTTAGTGATTTTAGCTTCAGCTTTTATCTTCTCAGTTTCTAGTGTATGCTTTTGAGACTGGAGAAAAAGAACTTGATTTTTGTGTTCTTGAAGCTGAATGGACCTTGGAGATGGAGGTGTGGAAGCTAAAATGTCTTCAGTTTCATCATTTGTGGTAGAATGAATTTCTTCATTCTTGTCTTCCTCCTCATCCTCTTCACTATTATCAACCACAATGATAGGATCATCTTCTGGAGAGTCTATGTTCTTGAAATCAACTTTGACATTAGGCACTAGCTTTGCCAAATCTTCAAGCTTAATTGCCCAACCCTTATTTCTTCACTTTTCTTTGCAGCAATACTTGTTCCTGTTTCAGGTTTATTGAGGACAGTTTCCAACCCATCACTAACAAATTTGGTTTTTTTTGCAAGAACATGTGGGTCAGTACCTGCAAATAAGTGATCATATGAATTGTTTTTGGTTCCTTCATTCATACCTTGTTGTTGAGGTATAAAATCACTAGGAGCAGAAATTTCAAGATCAGCTTCAGCTGTAGAAACTGTTGAAGCATCATTTCTTGAGGCAAACTCAGAGTATAATGGAAGATGCTGAATAAATAGGCTTATTTAAATGAAATGCTGACATACCACTACTGAGCTGAGGGTTGGCTCTTGCTTTACTGGTGAACCCTAAAGAGGTTGGGCCACCAGTTGCTTGCTGGTCCTCTTTATGCATTCCAGTATCTACAAGTGTATAAATTAGAGGCTGGCTTGGGTTTGAGTCCATGGCCAAGCTAGAATTTTTTATTTTCTTAGAATGTCCAATTTTGGAACCAGTGGGTGCTTTAAAGGACCCACCTTTTGTTTCCTCTTTGCTAGACATAGAGGGTTATTTTGAAGAAGTTGAATGCTTCATGTGTCTAGGTTTAGCTCAAGGCTTTGTGCCTTAGGGAACCCTCTCAGCATTTGAAGAGGGTTTGGGAGCTTTAAACACGACTGGCTTATCTGCAAAGCATATAGCCAACATGTGGGTTGTGAAGGGAGGTTCTTCAGGTTGGTTGGACTTCGGTGCCCAATTGTTGACACTGAAGACTTGAGTTGGGTAGAGAGTTACTTCAACATCTCCATAGCCTTCCTTCATCTTGTGCATCATCAATAGGGATAGAAATCTAGTGTATGGTATAACCTTTTCCCTATGTTTCTTGTTCAGTTTGATGATAATGTCTTTCCAAAAGATACTGGCATAGTCAATGTTGATCCCATTTGCTAGACTATACAGTATAATGACATCTTTGTTGGTGATCTGATCAAAGCCTCCAGTTTTACCTCTTAAACACTGGATGATTTGTACCATTAGTAACCTCCACCTAAGAGGAAGAAGACTCTTTTTGAGAGTCCCTTTGGCAGGAACAGCTTCCTCACACCTAATTGTTTCAAACCATAGCCTCACTATGTCAATAGACGGTGGTGCAACATACTCGCTAGAGTGAGGGAGGTAATGTGCCCCAATGGCATTCCTAAAGGTGTTTACTCCTACTTCACCATAGATACCACCAGTGGGGGTTGAGAAGAAAACCTTAGAGTTTTCAAGAGCTTTAGCTGAGTAGCAAAACTCAGCTAGGTATTCCTTATACATGCTTGGAGATCCGGTGAATGGTTTTCTAAGATAACATTTGGAAATGAAATCAGAAACACATTTGAAGTGATCTTTATTATTTTATTCTGTGTATAGAAGAGCAACCTCATTGTTTGTGTTGAGGATGATATCTTCAAGGTTGAATCCTACTTGTTTAGGAGCAACTAAGGGTTGTTCTTGTTGTGGATGTTTTTGTTCTTGGTTTGCCATTTGATGTGATTAGGGTTTTGATGATTTGATTTCTTTTGGATTATGAGTGTGTGTATTTTTGGTGAGTTTGATCTGTGTTTGTGAGAAAATGAGTTGTGATAGGTGTGGTGGATTATATAATTTGAGAAATTTTCACTTTTATCTTTGATAACTGCAATTTGGAAGTTATGAGTTGGTGAAAAGAAATCTAGGGTTTATGAAGTTATGGGGAATGTTTAGGGTTTGTTTTCAACATGTGTGCTTAACTTTGTATTAAATGAAAGTTAGCAAAGTGTGCATCTGACACCTAGAATAGTGAACAACAATTTATTCACTAAAAAAGTAGGTGAGAGAAAGATAATGATGTCATTCAAACTTTTGGATGTCCTATATTCATATATTCTAATTAAACAACTTTTTTGAAAAGGAAAATTATTTTAACAAAATAATATTACTTTTGAGGATCACATTTGTTATAAAAACTAACCTTGAGATTGATGTTTGAAAAAGCTAAACTAGGTTTAGGTTTGATGTTATGTTATGCTGAACAGATTTACTGTAATCTTTATCATCATCAATCTTGCAGCGAAGGCGACAAAACCCCAAATGCTCATGCAAATCCATGAATGAGACATATGTGATTGCTCAGTTACTTCACTCGATAGAAAGCTGAAGACTTAGATAAAATCCTTTTATAAACTGAACTGAAGAAAATGAATTAGTTTTGTTCAGTTTATGAGTTGACCAATATTTGTGCTCCAGCGAAGGCGACAAAATCATACATGCTCATGCAAATCCATGAATGAGACATATATGATTGCTCGGTTACTTCACTTAAGCAAGCTAAAGGTTGTATGAACAAACTGAAGTGACACTTAACATATGAAAATTTGTTCAGTTTTTGATAAAAGCGTTGACCCTTCAGTTTTCTTTAGTCAATACTGAAGCTTCAGGTTTCGAATAAATGTTCAGCATACCTAGTTCACCAATCAATCATTTGAAAGATGTCTTATCAAGAGGTTTGATGAAGATAGCAGCATGTTAATATTGAAAGGGAGTGAAATGAAATTCAATGTCCCTTTTTAAATATGATTCTTGATCTAATATCAATAAGCTTAGTGTTTGAGTGCTGAATTGGATTGTTTGAGATTGCAATAGCACTGGTGTTATCACGAAATATGGGTACCTTTTCATATATGATGTCAAAGTTAGTGAGTTGACTTTTCATCCATAATATGTTGGCACAACATCTAGCGGCAACTACATTTTCAGCTTCAGCTGATGACATAGCTACAGATTGCTGCTTTTTAGCACTTCAGCACACAAGTTTGCCTCCTAGCAACAGACAAGCACCTGAAGTGCTTTTTATGTCCATGTTGCATTCAACATAGTCAAAGTCTGAGTGTCCTTTTAGGTCAAAACCTGAACATTTTAGATACCAGAGACCAAGGCTGAGAGCACCTTTCAGGTACCTAAAAATTCTATTAACAAAACTAAGGTGGGATTCCTTATGTTTGCTTGATGTCTTTCAGAGAGATTAGTTGAGAATTAAATGTCAAGTCTGCTTGCAGATTGGTTCGTTTGTGATCCAATCATACCTTTATACTGAGGCTCATTTATAGCTTTGCCATTGAGATCAGGTCCTAACATGTTAGGGGGCATAATTGGAGTATTCACTGATGAACCAATTTTGTCATACATTCTCAGTAGATCATTGACATATATTTCTTTGTTGATTGAAATGCCTCTTTCAGATTGTTTAATCTAAAATTTGAGGAAGTAGGTGAGGACACCTATCATGCTTATTTCATATCTTTGAGTCATTAGTTTATCAAACTATTTGCACACCTTTCTGCTGGTGGACCTAAGGATAATATTATCAACACGAATTTGTACCAAAATCACATTTGTTTGAGTTTTATAGATAAACAGTGTTGTCTATCATACATCTTACAAAGTTGTGTTCAGTGAGATAGGTTGAGAGAGTTTCATACCATGCTTTTGAAACTTGTTTAAGTCCATAAAGGGCTTTATCCAATTTTGCAGACATAGTTGATGAATTCACTCTATCTCAAAACCTGGAGGTTGTTTGACATATACTTCTTTTAGTTTATCATTGAGGAATGTATTATTGACATCCATTTGATAAGCTATGAAGTATTTATATGTGGTAAGGCAAGAAAGATCTCGATTGCTCCAAGTCTTGCAACTAAACCAGGATTTTATCATGATTTATGTTTTATGATTACAATGACAGGTTCCTTCTTTATTGAAAAGAATTGGAATTGTATCATGTGCTGAAGTATCTTCTATTTGGAGAGGATTTCAGAAATCTAAACATCTTTAGTTTTGTGAGGTTATCAATGAAATTGATTTTCATTGGTGTGTTTTTTTGTTCAATCTAATCATCATTAATGAGTTCATCAGATTGAGATGGATGATCATTTTTTGATCATTATGATCAATTTGATCATTTTGACAATATTGGTCAGGTGAGATTTCTTCTTTAATAACAGTGGATTTTTTTCATAAGGTTTTATGAAGAATTCTCAGTTGTTAAAAGCATTTCAGTGTTCATGCCATGGAACATTTACTTTCGCTCCTTTTTTGAAAAACTATACCATAACCTTCAGTGGTGTATGTGGAGTTATTTCCATACATTCCTTCAGGTCCTAGTACATCCCATATTTGTGCAGGTAATGTATGTTTTAAACGACAGTTGTTTAAACGTGATAAAGATTCCCTGATGTTACACTGCACAAAATAGGGTCAGGATGATTAGTTTTGTTTAGAAACCCACCTTTTAGTGGGAGTCTTTGATCTTAGAGCACTTGATGATTCAGTCTTACTTGCTTTGAAAGACTCAACTTTCTTAGCTTGAAGAGCTTCTCTTTTCCTGAACCACTCAATGTCATTATGATTAAATGTGGTATGAACATTGCTACCACATGTTTCACAGTTCTTTGTGACATGTTGAGGGTTTCTAGGTTTGATTCCTCTTCTTAGAGAAATAATCCTTTTATGACCATGAGTATCATGATCATAGCTTCCACATATTTCACATATGGGATAGTATACACAATCATCAGATTTATGATCATTATATCCACAATGTATGCAGGAAGGAAAAGGTAATGCTGGCCTTGCAGGTCTGGATCTTGAGGAAGATTCACCTTGATTAGTATGATACTGATTTATATTCATGGAAGACATAAATTCAGTATGATCACATGTTCTGTGATTTGCTCTCTTGCACTTTTTACAAAACAAGACTTCGTATCAATTCTTAGAGAGGTGATTGTTTTGTCCACGTAGTTCACAATTCATTTTGAATTAAGTTTTGTATTTGTTTTGAAGTGCATTGGGAGGAACCTGTTGAGAGTTCTTGTTCTGAAGTAAGATGATTTATTCTTGCTAATTTGTAATTTTAGTTCATTGAGTTCTTTCATTACAATAGCCAAGGGAGGATCATCTTCCATTTTTACATTTTTTAACTTACCAGTAGGAGCTGAGGTAGTTTTAGAAGCTGAAGAACCATTGTTTCCTATAGCAGGAGCTGAGGAAGGTTCATTTATTGTGATACCTTTTAAAGTTTCAGCTTTGAATGTGGATTTTGACTTCAAAATTGATTTGATAGTTTTTGGTCTAGAAACAGGTTCAACACCAGTCAGCTTCTCTAGTGGAGGAAAATGGTGCTACAGACTGAAGATTCATCAACTGAATCATAATCAGTTGATGAAGAGTCAGAGATAACAACTGAGTTTGGTAGTTGTGTTCTTTGTTGCTCATTTGAGGGTACTTTACAGTATATGATTTGAATAGTAGAATCGTCAGTTAGATAACTAGGTTTACCACTACTGTATTAATCCTCTAAGTTTTCTGCTGAACTTTACATACATAGGTCTTTCGGCCCAGAGCTGAGGTATCTTCAGTGAGTTGGACAATTCCTTAGTTTTTATTCTTTGAGTAGGATTGTTCACTATACATGAATAAATTTATTAGAATGTTTAGCCATTTCTGTGATAGAAGTTAGCTCTTTCAGTTCATTTCTTAAGTTTTGATTCTCTTTGAGAATCTCAGTATTTACATGTTGCATGGTAAGAAGATCAAGCTTTGCTTGCTTTAATACCAAAAGTTGTTCTTCGCATGTATTTAGTTCTTGAACAAGATTTCTATGTTTGACATGAGATTGTTTCTTTGTTCTTTAACATAGTTTAGATCAATACACAGATAATCTAGAAAGGATTTTCTATTACATATTTTTATTTCAAGAAGAGTGTGTACCTTTTTCATAGAGATCTTCAATCATTCACTTTTCTAGATTTCTGTGCCAACGGAAAAACCTTTCTCCTTCAGCAAGAGCCATAAGAGCTTTTACTTCAGTTACATCATTGTCATCAGATGACACTTCTTCTTCATCCCAATCATATGATTCAACAATTAGACATTTGTTTTCGCCTGAGGATGAACTGGGAGTGAAGCACTGGAACTGAGGAGGGCTAGTTTAGCTTTGACTTTGTTGTACTTGGCTTCAAAGTATTTGGTATGCCTCGATTTAGGTTTGTGTTCAGATGAATGGAGAATTTTTTGTTGAAAAGGTGACTGATATTAAGGAACTGATGTCTTTAACCAACAGTCTCTTGCAAAATGACCCTTCTTGCTACATTTGTAGCATTCAGTTTGGTCAGTTGCTTTTGCACTGCTAAACCTTTGAGTACCCTTTTTGAAGAGCCTTTTAGATCTGGCTAAAAGAGCTCTTGCTTGGTATTCTTCTTCAAGGTCATTCATGTACTCTTGAATGCTTCTTGAATCCTTTTCATCATCAGGACTATCTTGAAAGTCTTGGACAATACAGGAAGAGAAAAAGTCAGTTGACAGTGGAGTTGTTGGGACAAGAGTTTTCTATTGGTTAGTATCATAAATACTATTTATAAGGTTTTCTTCATATTTGACTTTACCAAATAGAGAAGCAAGCTCAGATTCTTTCACATGATTTGTGTTTCTGAGACTTTGACTGAAGGCTAGCCACTTCTTTGGTAACCCATTTATAAAACATATATTTATCTCAAGCTTTGAAAGTTTAATGCCATCATTTACTAGTTCATTCATCATGGCTTTATATTTGGTGAAAAACGTGTTAGAGATTCACCTTCTTTGAATTTGAAGGTGTTATAGCATAACTTCAGGTCCATGACCCTACTTTCTTTCACATCAGAGGGCCCATCATGATATAGTATCGGGTCATCCCAAGTAGATTTTGCAGTTAAGCAGTTTATGACAGAGTTCATTTGGTCATCTAGAAGCACAAACATAATGAGACTTTTGAGTCGCTGATCTAAGTTAGCAGCTTTTCTCACCTAAGGGTGTCCATTGTGTCTTTGGCTTCCTTTGACTAGCTGCCATAGGGATATAAGGACCGTTTGAAATGATGTTTTCAAATTGGGGTTTAATACCAATGATATGGCATGGCACATGAACCATTCTTTTTATCGATTGGGTGAATTTTCCACCTATCTAGTATAGGAGCGGCATTAACTGCCCCACCGCTTGTAGTTCAAATCTGAGTGGTACTTCTACTACTGCCCCAAATTCTAGATGGAACTTGAGTTTTAAAATCTTTGAGCCTTTATATATCTTTTTAAAACGGATTTAATAATTACCGAAGGCTTTGATACCACTTGTTGATAACCGTGGAATCCTGATATAATAAGGTTTAATCAAATAAACTAATCAATCCAAGACAACGAAAGTGAGGTTTTTAATACGATATATATAATATATAGTATATATAAATATTATATATATATTATAAATATATTATATATATATATATATATATATAAATATATAAATATGAAAACATAAAGAACAAGGTTATAACGACACAGTAAGTACATTTCAAGTAATGTCTTCTTCTAAAGAACAGATAAAGAATCTTTGAACACATCCCTTGCTTGTGGAATTTCCAGGTCGTTGAATGACATAATTGTAGGGTATTATCATTCCTTCGAACTTAAACTCTAAACCCAAGTTAAGAGAGTAAGAAAACAAACTTACTTATGTACTAAACTAAAGCCTTCAGCTTCAATAGTACCATTCAATTGTTGAGAAGATAAAATGAACTCTTCAATGTGTACACATTAATTGGAAGAGATGACATTTACTCTGGATAAACCCTTTCCTTTCTATAGAAAAGAAATAAGAGGTTAATATCACTAAGTTTTAACCTAGCACGCATGGCAAGCATTAAATGGGTGTTGAACTAACGCAATTTAATGCACGTTTGCTTTCTTAGTACTAGGTACTGTCCTTTGAGGAAAGTTGTTGTACTAATATACCAACTTTTAGAAGTTACTTTCCCAAGGAGATTGCTTTATTTCTTTTGACATAAAGCAATCTTTTTCCCGCCTTGTAAACCTTCTAGAAGTGAAACAACATGTTTCAACTTCTGTTAAGGAGAGAGACAACGTTCCCCTTGGAATTGTTAACCAAGTTAAACTGAAGCTCTTTCCAAGAGTCCTTCTTCAGTTTTTGTACCGCTGCATACAATGAAGTGAAGATACTTCCCAATCTTCTAAGGACCTGAAGAGCTGACGCTGAAGAAACTTCAGCAACTCAAACTGAAAAACTTCAGCTTGAGAAACACTTATGGATTTTATGTTTAAATCTACTGAAAGACTGAAGGGCTCAGGAACTGAACCCAACAGATATGCCGTATCTTCTTTGTTGGATAAGACGTATGTAGTCAGAAATAAGCTATCTTCAAATATCATCATTTAAGCTCCAAAATGTGCGCCTTTTAGCTTGTCTTCACAATGTACTCCATAATTACTACAATTAACAACTTTAAGCAATTAAGTAACAATTCTTGCAATAATTATATAAAAGTGGGTAATTTACTTGGGATAAATGATGCTATAAAAGTAACGTTATTTGATGTCATCAATCATCATTGGTTGGAGCATTCGTGAAAACAAAAAAAGAAGGAAAAAAAGAATGTTCATGCATACCTAAACAAAAAAAATTGCTTTGGGTTGTAAGTAGCTAGTTCAGCGGAGTGTGTCATATTTTAATGCAAAATCTGCTTGTAAGATCCAAGTATAATGCACATAGCAACAAGTTTTAAGGCTCAGAGTAAAGCGACAACGTTGTATACATGTAGTCAACACGTATGCGAACATATGTATGACATGGATACCATGTCGTTGCTGACACACTCTGAAATGACGCGTCACCAATAACAAATGTCATCATTGCCTGTAATTGGATATTGCATATGTACATACCCTCAGGAATGTTTGCACATTGATTGTCTCCAATGACCATTTCTATGTTCAAATAACGAGTCAACGTGAAAAAAAAATTGAATTTGAGCAAAATGATTCACGATCTTCCTTGCTGAAGATAGCCATTCTTGACTGATCATTTGAACGCGGAGTCGCTCATTCGAAATAGACATTAGAAAACGACAATAGTTATACAGCAGCAGGGTCTTACAGTACACGATCCTAACGTATATATACACATAATGGAGTTTTCCAAAATACGCTCAAACAGTGGTTGACTTATTTCCTGAATAATCCAGATTATAGATTTGTCCATCCGTGACCATGAACTTGCGAAATTACACGCTCAGGTGTTTAGGACAATGATGATAATATACCCAACGGTGTCGGTGTTAAAAGAATGGGAGAAACAACATATAAGTTATGTACGTGGACTGCATGGCTTATACAACTGAATACCTATTTTCTGGCTCTTTACACATCGACATCGCTGAATGCAAAGGTTCATAATCAAATATCGCAAATGCAAAAGAACGTGAAACTCCATTCACAGATGGGCTCAGAAATCAAATACTTTATAGATAGCCAAACCAAACAAAGGTGTCTTTAATGATTCATCATAGCCCGAAGGAATTGTCTACTTAAAAATTATATAACAATTTTAGTAACTTACCTGAACGAAACATTGTATTGCAGTTCATGAAAATGATGTAGAACTATAACCTGCACATCGTTGTAGCCGCTGATTAAGTCCAAGAAATAGAGGAAAACTAAAAAGGATCAAGTCTGCAAACTCGAAAGTAGTCTTAAATGAAGATCGTGGTTGCAACCATAAAAATTATCCGGTTGTCGTGCCAACATATACCATCTCATTTACAACACTTTCTGAGAGATGAACGCAGATAGAAAACATCATTGCCTTAGCGAGTCTCATTAAAGTTTCATCTTTATTTATACACGAAGAGTAACAAATGATATTCTTCACAAACTTGTACCCGTTTTTTATTTTTTGTCCTCCTTCTTATACACCCATCCCTTCACACATACACATATAATGAGACAGGCCAAAAAAACATAAAAACTTGTGTTAAAATATGATCACGCAGGAAGAAACTTCGATTCTACATGCTTCAATAAATGAGCTGGTATGAGTTGGTAGACAATTGATCGAAGGGCAAAAAAATGGCTTAACAAATATTGGGTAACAAAAACATTAATTTTTTTGAAACTGTGGCTCAGGGTCTGCATGTAAAAAAATTATCACCAAATGTAGTCCATGACTGCAACCACAGAATGTAGTGGTTACCTCGCCAAAAGACAAACATGGGAAACGACTAAGAAACGTAACGCAGACGCCAATCATCATCGCCAAAAATGTATTACACACTACATACATAATCAATCGAATCTTTTGGATTACGCTCTGACACAAACATAGATACTCTCACTCGATTTCGCTAAAGCAAACGACATGAGATCTATAGCCGTATACATTAAAAATGAATCAATTGCAAAGGCTAATCATGATTCTTAGAAATATAATTAAAAAAAAAATCAAATTGGCCACAAATACAAACCATAAGGCTACAACACCAAAGTATAATATACATGATACAAACTTACAACAGCTCATGTCTGCAAATGTAAAAACTAAAGGCGACATTGGTATCGGCTGCAGCCTCAGACTGGGCGAAGATACCAATGCTAACATATGACAACCATTAAACATGTAACCACACACAATCAACATCATCACCATAATTGGAAATAGACAATCAAGGACATTAGCTAACCGCATTTAATTTGACGAATATTACATAAGAAGAAACTTAGATTCTAGATGCTTTAAGATATGAGTTGGTATGAGTTGGTAGATAGTATATCAAAGGGAAAAAAAAACTGGCCAAACAAATGATAGCTACCAAAAACATCCAAAGTTTCTGGAAACTGAGGCTCATGTATGCAAGCAACAAATACAATCACCAAACATGATCCATGGCTGCAACAGCAAAACATAGTGGTTACCTCGCCAAAAGACAAACATGAGTGATGACATTTTAACAAATGTAACGCATACAAGAATCATCATCGCCAAAAATGTGCTACATGTGCACCTTATACGTTAAAAAGAAGTAAGTATAGAAGCTAATCATGATTCAAAAAAGTGCAACTGCAATACAATCACATCGACCACAAATACATACCATAATGTTCCAGCACCAAAGCATACTATACATGATACAAACTTACAACGGGTCATGTCTGCTAGTGTAAAACCTAAAGGCAACATTAGTATCGATTGCTGCCTCAAACTAAGTGAGGATACCAAGCCAAGATACCAACGCCAACATACGACAACCATTAAACATGTAACAACAGAGAATCAACATCATCGTGAAGAGCTTTTATAACTTTTTTCCAAAAGTTCCTGTGGCACTAGTTGTCCCCATTAAGCAAGAGTAACAAACAAGGATATTGTTAGACACTGTCTGATGACATCAAATAATGTCACATTATTATCATCATTTATCCAAGCTATATTGTTCATTCTACATTATTTTAGATATGAGTTGATACTTAATTGCTTATCTTTATTATTTTTAGCTATTATCGAGAAAATGGTGAAAGTTAGTGAGAAGCACATAATTTGGAGCATAAACGAAGAATTCAAGAAAGTCTACTGATTCTGACAACCAATACGCCGTATCATTCTAGACAAATACGTCGTATCCCAAGACTTAGATGAATTCAAGACTGTGGAAACTAGAAGGGGGGTTGAATAGTTTTTACTGTTTTGAAATAAAACTTAGGATTAAAAGAAATAGATCTAGTATATATTGTTTGTTTCTTCTTATTCAAAGCTTCACAACAAGCTCTGATACCACTTGTTGATCCCAATGAACGGATCTTGAACTCCTTAGCTTGATGTAAGGTTTAGTATCCTTGGATAAATGTAAAGGCACTAAGACTGAAACTTTGAGTGTATGATATAAACTATGCGGGATCTAGTTTATACCACTAAGAAGAATAAAGAAAAAGTATGATTGAGATACAGAAATACAACCAAAACAATAAGCTTCAATAAATTAATACGAACACTCCTTGACAGTGTTAGGGTTTACAACCTTGAAGCTATGAATACTATGAAAGACTGATATGATGTGATGTGATGTATATTTCTAACTATGCCATATCCTTTTATAAACTAAGGAAACCCTAATGGGCTTACAAAACGCGTACAATGATAATGCATATCTATTCCTAATTTAACTCATGCATATCATAATAGCAGTACTAACTATATAAGACTAACAGTACTAACTATACTGGCAATACTAATAAAGTACTAACAGTACTAACTAGTATAACTAACAGTACTAACTACTTAGTCTGTTTTCTTCAATCTTTAGCAGCAGCATCAATTCTGAACCAGCAGTAGTAAATTAGCACTAGTAGTAGTAACTCAGATTTCCTAACAATCCTCCCTTAAGCTTGATATTTACTTGTCAATCATTAAGTTTCTTCACTGTAAGCTCCATTAAAACCAGGAGGATGTATCCAAACACTTTACTACTCTTCAAGCAATGATTTGATGAACTTGATAAGCTCAAATGCCATAGTACTTTCTTTTTTAGCTTCTAACTGCAAGTTTAGCATCTTCTACAGTAATTCCTTTATCAGAGAAACTTCTTCTCTACTAGAATATTAATATCCATGGGTATACCATCCATAAACAGAGTGTTAACTCTACAACTTTCATACAATTTCCATCTCAACAATTTCCAATCCAGTTGATTCATCCATAGTTCATCTTTTTCATCTGGGTTAAATATCATCCTTAGATCTCCCCAAAACAACAAATCATGTCCTTCAAGATGATGATCTTGAAACCTTTCCTGAACTAACCTATACAGATCATTAAAGTATTGCCTGTCAAGTCTTCTTAAGAAGGCTTGTGTGTCTCTATGATAGCTTGAACTTCTATAAACTCTAGTTAATTTGTAAACATAAATGTCTTTTACTTCCTTCTTTCCGAGCAACTGATATTCCCAATTCATAATGGGAAATTTTCTGGATAGTGGCTCATAGTCCACTTCAATGTCATCATTAGAAATTATCTTTAAACTTAACCTAAGTTCTTCCTTCTCCTTCTCATACTCTGCTGCTTCTTCTTTTGTAACATCCTTTACAGTTTTCATCACTTTTGGTTTCTTGGGTGACTTCTGTGTTGCATATGATCCTGCAACTCCTTTCAATCTTTTACCTGGCTTCTGAGCTTCTTTCTCTGAATCCATTGGTGTAAAATCTTGAATCCTCTTTTGATGTCTTTCATACAATCCTTGGATTTCTTCATAAGACTTTCCTTTCAACTGACTGTGTTTATAACCACCCATGTTCTTTAGATAAGTCATCATAAGATTCCTTAATTGTGTTTTAGTAGGTGGTTTGTTTCTAATTGCCTCTGGTCTTTCAGCTGCTAACTATTTCTTTCTCCTTAGCTTTCTCTTCCTTTATCTTTATGAAAGTCTGAGACATAGCCATAGTAACATCCTCATCATCAAAGACTGTTTTTGTAGGAGGAGTTCTTGGTGCAGCAGTACTAAAATTTTTAGAAATACTGGCAGTACTAACTCCCTCACCAGCAGTATTAACTGCTTTTTCAGTATCAAGAACTTCTGTGTCACCACTTCCTTTCACCACTTCTGTATCATCAGCACCAATCTTTCCTTGGTTCTCTGCATCTTTCTCTTGAACAAAAGCCATTCCTTCATCCACCAGATCATCAATATCATCAAAAGCATCTTCTCCAAACTGTAACTGAGTCTTCAAATGTTTCCTCCCCTGTTTGGATACATCCTTCTTACCCAAACTCTGTCTCCTAGAGGAACCAAATCTGAATGGATGATTCTTGAGGATTCTTGATCTTTGTCTTTGTTCCAACTTAGTGACTCTCCTCTTCAAACCAGTAATCTCCTTGGCTTGAGCAGTCTTTACTTTCTCTAGATCAAAAACCCTGTGAGATAGCTTGGTAACCAGATCCATCAATTCATTGAGTTCAAGGCTACCCTCATCACTTCCAGGTGTGTTAACTCCTGGGAGAGGTGAATCATGGGGTGTGTTTGGTACATTATTCGTCAATTCAATTTGATGTTCCATGCTGTCCTCACCACTTCCAAGTGTGTGACCTCCTGAGAGAGGTGGATCACTGGACAAGTTAGATACACCCTCAGACCTAGTCTGAGCTTGCATACCCCCATGGTTTCTTGGCGCCAAGGACCACTACCTGAACCAAGTTCTAAGAAAAATGGTTCATTAAGTGTTGTCATGAATTGGGTCTTATTGATGTTACCACTAGCCTGCTCTGCCTCTAAGCTAGAAGCAGTAGTGGCAGCCCTTTCTACACTATCAAACATCTCCTCATTGATAGCCTCATAACCAACCTTATTAGGGGAACTACTAGACTGAGGTACCTTGGTGTTCCGACCTCTTTTGGTTCTCCTAAATGTGTTTGGGTCTTTTGGTAGTTGTGATGCAGCAGTAGTAGTAACTTGAGATAGAACTTATGGAGGAGCAATATAAGGTGTGGGTTGGAGTTCAGGGGGTTGCTCTAAACCTTCACCAACTACTACTGGAGGAACCAACATATTTTGAATCAATGGTGTTACTCTGCCTGAAAATCCTTTTCCTGGTTTCCTCATATTTGTAAAAACCTTTTTTGTAAGTTTAGGTGTTTCATGAATATCATTAAAAGGTATTACCAAATTTGGAAGTTGAATATTCAAAAACAATTGCAAAAATCTTGGATACATTAAAAACTTCTTTGGATCCAAGTTCCTTAACTTACCATCAAAAATCATTTTAGAAAAAATAAACTTTTGACCCTTTGCTAAACAAATAATTGCAGAAGCCAAATTTGTAGAAAACTGGTCCCATGAAGTAGATTTTGAACTTAAGCAATGAAGGATGGTATGTATGAGGTACTTCCACTGAGGAGAAAATAAACCTTTGTAAAAAGTTAATTTATCAAAAGCTGGTTTATATCCCATCAGTGCAAGTTTTTCAAAAATTTCATTAGTTGTTAGGCAAACAGTACCATCCTCATCATTTAAGTGAAGATCTCTCCTTACTGATGATTCTGATACTACCACATCCTTGCCATCAACATTGGCATGTATTTGCTTCTCTGAATTAATTGTTTTGAGACAAGCAATGTTCCAAAACTATTCAATGTATGAAGCATAGGTAGTTGGACTTACAGTGAGAGAAAAATTGATCAAACTAGATGTCAGGAAGTCCAATATCTGATGAAAGTCAGCATTCTCCTCAGTCTTTTCATGATAATCAACCATGTTATGTTGTTTGACAAATGCAAGATCAACCATTGTTGATGAATTCAGTTGGTCGGCAAGAAAAATTGATTAGGGTTTGTAAATTTAGAGCGTATGAGAGAAATTAGGTGAGATTAATGTGTGATTGAGAACGGGTTTTATAGAGTTTAGGAAACCTATTGATGAAGAAACCGTTATAATTACACATTAGACCCCTACTAGTACTTCCTTTAATGATAACCCAGCAGTACTAAGTTTGCCTGGCAGCACTAACTCTATGCCTGATAATACTAACTTTTTCCCAACAGCATAAAGCAAGCCTAGCAGCACTAACTAACTTCTTACCATGTTTAACCCTTAATACCGGTCCAAAGAGCATCTTTAACCCAATACATCCATCAAAACCATCTTTAAACACATGTGAGCAGCACTAACCAATCCTAGTAGTATAAACATTTTGTACCAGCAGTACAAAGTTTCTTCAAGTAATGAAAGCTAAGCCCAACAGTATTAAGTAACTGATCATCATATTTACCTTCCAACTTCAATCCAAATAGCATTTGTGTATAATCCACTGCACTTATACACCATTAACCTCCCCTGAAACCATGCAGCTACAAAGAAGTCCAATGCTAGCGATTAAATAGTTGAACGTGCTAACAACAAATCCCTTTGTCAATAAATCAGCTACATTATGGTCTGTATGGATCTTAAGCACCTGAATAAGTCTCTTCTCATAAGAATCCCTGATAAAATGGTGCATAATCTCTATGTGCTTGGTTTTAGAGTAAAACACTGGATTCTTCACAATACAAATGGTGCATTCATTATCAATGTAAATCTTGGTGTTCATGAAGTTGAATCCATAATCAAGCATTTGATTTTGAATCCATAACACCTGTCTACATCAATTTGCACTAGCAACATATTCTGCTTTAGTAGTGAAGTTTGCAACTATTGTTTATTTTTTTACATTGCCATGAAATTAATCTCTTGACAAGAAATTGACAACCTCCTATTGTGATTTCCTGTCAAGACTAGCACTAGCATAGTCACTATCTAAAAAGGCTTCCAAGTCAAATGGTGAATCTCTAGGATACCAAAGGCCCAATTTAGATTGACCTTTCTAGTATTTAAAGATCCTCTTCACAACATGAAGATGTGAGGTTTTAGGTGTAACTTGGAACCTTGCACAAGCACAAACAACAAAAGTTATGTCTGGTCTAGAAGCTGTTAGGTACATCAATGATCCAATCATTGATCTGTATAAATGAACATCCACACTATCAGCTTCTTTATCCTTGACCAATGCCTTATTAGGTTCCATAGGAGTGCTTGTTGTCTTCACAGTGGCAAAATCAAACTTCTTTAATATTTTAGCCACATATTTGTCTTGGCTAATGAAGATTCTATCCTGTTGGGAATAAATCTTCATATGACTTAATACTGCCAACAGTACTAAAGGGGTTAGTACTGCCAGCACAAGGTTAGTACTGCCAGCACAAGTTAATACTGCCAATGAAACTTAATACTGCTAGTTGAAGAAGTTTGTACTGCTAAATAGTCAAAGCTGATGATATGAAGATAAGAAGGGATGGAGAGCATTTCGGAATATTTAGTTTTGAATTGTAACTGTTCCTAATAGATAGGCAGATATATTTGTAAAGGGCTCCTTGTATTTCTATAAAAGGTCATCTTTTTCTCTTAAGTTCATCTAATTATTTTTAAGTCTAGTAATAAGCATACTTTTGTCTTTACTTCAAATTCTAAAAATAACTTTTCCTTTCATAGAAAGCTTACATCATTCTTTTTCTGATAAACAACTAATTGAGCCTCTACAGATTCTAGGCCTAACTGATAAGCTACAATTTCTAGATTAGCCTTATTAAGAGTTTGTCTCTGTTCATCAAACTATTTTTAAAGTTTTTTATATGTTTTTACATAGTTTTTAGAACAAGATTATACCTCTATGTCAGACCCTGGGGAGTTTGAAGTGTAGGCCATGAGAGCAAACTCAATTGGTTCATCTTGAGCTACATAACTCCAGTCATATCCCAATCCATCTTGGACAATCAAAGCATTGTCCTGAACAACCAAAGCATTGTCCTGAACAACCAATGCATTAGAGGTGTCTCTTCTATACCCTGCATCTTTATTCTTGTTCCCTTGATTTCTTGGTGCTTTACATTCCCTTGAAAAATGGCCCCTTCTATGACAGTTAAAGCATTCAACCTTAGTTTTATCAAACCACAGTTCATTGCCATTGAAGAATTAATTTCCTTCAGTCTTCTTATAGAATCCTTTACCCTCATAGAAAGCATGCCACCTGCCATTTAAGGTCATATCTTCCAAATCATCATGATCAATCGAGCACTAAGTCTTGATCATCCAGTTGTGGCCTACTTGGCTGAATTGCATAGCATGAGTGCATTAGTTTCATCAGTATAAATTGATGAAATTTGCTTGTCCTGAAATATGGCCTGCTGCAATAGGAACACCATTAGCAGTACTAACTTCATTATTGCTGCTAGTGTCTTCTGTAGAGAGAAAGGCCACATTCTGAGAGTTTGAAGATGATCCAAAGAAACCTTTAATATCAGCTTCAAACACTTTTAGATTATTGTATAGATCATCAATATCCAAATCATTTATACCAGCTTTGTTCCTCATAATTAAAGCTACATTATTCCATGATGAAGGTAGAGCTGTAAAGAATTTCTGATTTGCATCTTCATTAGAAACATCTGCACCATGAACTTCTAGTAGGCTGATAAGTTTTTGAAACCTATCATATGCTTTATGTAGGCCTTCTATGTCAGATACAGAAAAGTTTTCAAATTGTTGCTTCAAGACATTCTTCTGTATCTTCTTAGATTCAACATTACCACAAAACCTACTCTTGATAGTAGCCCACAGAGTTTTTACATCCTTTATTGCATGGAACCTTAGTTGATACTCATCAGGAATAGCCAAAAGCAAAATGCTTTTAGCTTTTCTTTCTCTTTGTCTTGCTAATAGTGCTTGAGCAGTCTTTGGAGGTACTTCAGTTTCAACGCCATTTTCATCTGTTGTTACTTGTATAGGACCATTACCATTCAAGATCACTTGCCATAAATTATAATCTGTATTAGTGAGAAACAGCTGCTCCTCATGCTCCAAAGGGTATTATTCACCCTTCTTGAGGGATAGAATTTTTACAATAGACACCATTTGAGGAGATTCTACTGGTGCTATTTGTGTTGCAGGTTCTTCACCAGACATTGTGTTTTATAGGGAGAGATCTAGATCTGATAAAGTTTTTCTTATTCAGAGTTTCTCCACAAGCTCTGATACCACTTGTGAAGTCCTAATGAACACATTTTCTTAGCTTGTTAAAGCTTAGTTAACTTGGATAAATCCAAACTAACTATATGAGAAACTATGATTGTGAATACTACAAGTTATGAGGAATCTAACTTGTAATACAAAGAAGAACAAAGAATACCAAAAACTTTAGATATATTGATTGCAGATATTCTGCATAGGTTACAAAATAACTAACTATGAATTGATTATTCTAACTATGTCGTAGGGTTCCTTTTATACACCAAGGAAACCCTAATGGGCTTACAAAATGCATACAATGATAATGCATATCTATTCCTAATATATCTCATGCATATCACTTTAGCAGTACTAACTATATAATACTAACAGTACTAACTATACTGGCAGTACTAACAATGTACTGGCAGTACTAACTAATATAACTAGCAGTACTAACTACTTAGTCTATTTCTTCAGTCTTTAGCAGCAGTATCAATCTTGAACCAGCAGTAGTAAAGTAGTACTGGCAGTAGTAACTCAAAATTCTCAACATATTGGAGGTTCGATGTATACCTATGACATCGATCTCTTGATCTTGGAACTAAAATTAAGTATTTTACAGCTTTAGCACCGGTTTAATTATAATTCCGATTTGGCCCTTACTCTCGTAAAGAAGTAAGCTTTTACCATTGTTCAATCACTCTGGTATTAGGCGCGGCAAGCATTTGAGTCAAGGTTGAGTTAGCATTTTACCACGAGAGGAATCAATCACTGTGAACTAGGAATAGGTCAATTCCCCTCGGTTTAATTCCACTAGAATCATAGGCTAAACAAGGATGCCCTTCTTAGTTTAGTGTCACCTCAGGTTATGGTACTAATAAATTACACTAAGAAATAAGTATGGAATTAACTTGATCAACTTGGTAATGATATACCATCTATCCTAATTCTATTTCCTTTATTTTCATGTGACAAATCATTATCTTATATTCTTTCTCTTTGAGTCTTATTTCATTAATAACCTACTTGTCGGTTACCCGTAATCACTTTACTTCATTACTAGTTACACGAATTCAAGAAGAAAAGAGAAGGAAAAATAGAAGAACTTTAGAGAGAGAAACTAGAGAGAGAAAGTAGGAAGAAAAATAAAGAGAGGTTGATTAAACTTGCAAAGTTACAAAATGAACCAACACCCTCTCTATCCTTGGAGAGGGGCATTTATAGTTAAGACTAAAAGGCTTGCATGCCTTCAGTATTTTTACGGGCCAGGCTCGGGTTTACTTGGGCTTTCACCCAATACACATGACTGATTAGATTACAAATAAGAGCCCGTTTACCAGTCTATCCTATTACAACGTATATTAATTTAGTGACCGAGACCTAATATAGTTATGAACGAACTTCCATTGTTCGACTCAATATTTTGAGGCTAACAATCTCCCCCGAAGTGAGTTTATTATGACACTCCTTCGTGAGATCAATGAGATTGCTTTTGTCGTTAAGCTCTTGTGATCTTTGTCTTTGTCTACATTGTAGGCTTGTTCCTTCATGCTTTGTGATCTTTGATCTTGAGCCTTTGTCATTGTCTTTAGACTTCGTCTTTTCCGTCTGAGATCTTTAAATCTTTATCCTTCCGTCTTGATCGTCTTTGCCACCTTGCGATCTTGTGTCTTGACCAACATGCTCATACTTTGCATCATCTTGAAAGCTTGCTAATAATCTCCCTTGATAGACTTGATATCTTTGAAGGAAGATCTTGTATATCAGAGTTTGTGCGGAAGTCTTTGTCTTTAATTCTTGAGCTTTCATGATTCTTGAATCTTGATGCTTATAGAATGTCTTTGTAGTTTGAGCATGAGCATGTGGTAATGAATCGAACTTCAGCTGGAATGAGGCATCTCCATCTCCATCTTTATATGAATCCTGAAATAAAACAGTTAGCAATAAAGCGTGTGGACGAATATGGCTTTGTTATTTGCCTGGATTTGGTTAGATTAACCTTCGGTTCCGTAGGACCATTTTACAGTATAAATATTGTACCTGTTGTAACACCCCCAAAATGGGTCGCAGCGGAATAAGGATCCGGGGCGTGTTACTTATCAGATCAATAACACAAGATA
>BQNB010076765.1:1666-26330 GCA_026074375.1 Tanacetum coccineum
GATCTATGATCAAGACGTTTGATGCGGTCGTCGTAAGACTTCAACACGAAGTTTTACAACTCCATAGGCAGAGTACCTAACCGTTGTAGTAGTAGTATAGGGAATACTCGGGGGTTGTTATCGTTCTCTAGGGGAATAGGTTGGGAAGGCTTGATCACGGTCTAACAGAATTCTAAGGGTTGGGAGAAGATTATTTTTGTGTTTTTATATTTTATAGAAAGCAGGTCAAATCATATAATTGAGAGGTTTGTTTGGTTTTAGCTATTAAACTAAATAATAAACTAAGCTAATGGTGATAACAATATAATAAAGAGGTTGTGTTCATTTAATCATGTATTACTCCCTAGATTGCTTCTCCTAGTATTGTTGCTTTGTCACACTTGTGATGATCTATTTAATTATTTCCTAAGTCATGAACGAATTACATGAACCCGTCGTCTATTTAATATTTCGTTAAGGCAACGCACAAGTAAGGTAGTATGAAGACTATTACAAGGCCTCTAAGAGTATATTAAATGCATTTGAAATATATTAAGAGTGGATCAACCATATCAGGGGGCAAGATAGTATGAAGACTGTTACCTGATGGCATCCTTTCTACACAATTATGTTTCCCTAGACATATCAACAGCAATACAGACAAAAGTTGGTTTTCTAAAGCATAACATGCATATTTATCACAAGAAGTAACACTACTAAGATCTACATTTTAGGTTTCATACAATCATAAATGAACACAATAGGAAGATTAGCCAAGCATGTTATAAGTAAAGCAAGAAGATAAATTAATCACATAACACATAGACATATTGAATGATTAATGATAAATGATCTTACTTGATTAAAACATGAATTGAAGGAGTTACAATAGGGTTTTGAGGCCCTAAAATAGTCCTAAAAAGCTGCCAAACGAACTAGGGTTCGTCTCCCTTTATTACTCTAAAGTTACACACTTATAACCCTAATTTCAGGTTTGTATATATAGGAAAATCATTGCGACGGCGTCACGTTTTAATCGTGACGCCGTCGTGAAAGAGAATATTCTAGATAATGGGTTGGGTCGTGCATTCTAACACTGTCTTGAGATCTTGTGACACCGTCTTGGTATGAATTGTGACGGCGTCACGTGTAATCTGTGACACCGTCTCCAGCTGCTGAGAACATAATCTTGAGAGATGTTGGTGTAGGTCCATAGTCTTGTCCGTTTCTTCTCCAAATGAGCCCAAGTCACGTGTATTTCCTCCAAATGCCTTTCAAATGCAAAATACCTGAAAAGGAACGATTAAGTACCTACTTTGGGCATAAATGCATGATTTAAGGGGGTTAAACGACCTTGAAAATGTGTATAAAATGACACCTCATCAAATACCCCTACACTTGGGATTTGCTTGTCCTTAAGCAAATGAGCTTTTCTACCCAGACAATAGCAATATGAGGGTCATTTTACCTACTCTTTAAAAGTATTTTACAACACAACCTTTTAGCCTCGTAATTAAAAGCACGAAAAGTATATACTAGCACCTCACATAAGTGTTTGGGATTCTCTCTTTCACTCAGGTGTATAATAAATTATAACACATAGACATATTGAATGATTAATGATAAATGATCTTACTTGATTAAAACATGAATTGAAGGAGTTACAATAGGGTTTTGAGGCCCTAAAATAGTCCTAAAAAGCTACCAAATGAACTATGGTTCGTCTCCCTTTATTACTCTAAAGTTACACACTTATAACCCTAATTTTGGGTTTGTATATATAGGAAAATCGATGCGACGGCGTCGCGTTTTAATCGTGACGCCGTCGTGAAAGAGAATATTCTAGATAATTGGTTGGGTCGTGCATTCTGACGCTGTCTTGAGATCTTGTGACGCCGTCTTGGTATGAATTATGACGGCGTCATGTGTAATCTGTGACGCCGTCTCCAGCTGCTGAGAACATAATCTTGAGAGATGTTGGTGTAGGTCCGTAGTCTTGTCCGTTTCTTCTCCAAATGAGCCCAAGTCACGTGTATTTCCTCCAAACGTCTTCCAAATGCTAAATACCTGAAAAGGAACGATTAAGTACCTATTTTGGGCATAAATGCATGATTTAGGGGGTTAAACGACCCCGAAAAAGTGTATAAAATAACACCTCATCAAATACCCCTACACTTAGGATTTGTTTGTCCTCAAGTAAATGGGCTTTTCTACCTAGACAATGGCAATATGAGGGTCATTTTACCTACTCTTTAAAAGTATTTTACAACACAACCTTTTAGACCTCGTAATTAAAAGCACGAAAAGTATATACTAGCACCTCACATAAGTGTTTGGGATTCTCTTTTTCACTCGGGTGCATAATAAATTATAACACATAGACATATTGGATGATTAATGATAAATGATCTTACTTGATTAAAACATGAATTGAAGAAGTTACAATAGGGTTTTGAGGCCCTAAAATAGTCCTAAAAAGCTGCCAAACGAACTAGGGTTCGTCTCCCTTTATTACTCTAAAGTCACTTATAACCCTAATTTTGGGTTTGTATATATAGGAAAATCACTGTGACAGCGTCGCGTTTTAATCATGCGCCTTCGTGAAAGAGAATATTCTAGATAATGGGATGGGTCGTATATTCTGACGTTGTCTTGAGATCTTGTGATGCCGTCTTGGTAGGAATTGTGACGGCGTCATGTGTAATCTGTGACGCCATCTCCAGCTGCTGAGAACATAATCTTGAGAGATGTTGGTGTAGGTCCGTAGTCTTGTTCGTTTCTTCTCCAAATGAGCCTAAGTCACGTGTATTTCCTCCAAATGCCTTCCAAATGCTAAATACTTGAAAAGTGTATAAAATGACACCTCATCGAATACCCTTACACTTGGGATTTACTTGTCCTCAAGCAAATGGGATTTTCTGCCCAGACAATAGCAATATGAGGGTCATTTTACCTACTCTTTAAAAGTATTTTACAACACAACCTTTTAGACCTCGTAATTAAAAGCACGAAAAGTATATACTAGCACCTTACATAAGTGTTTGGGATTCTCTCTTTCACTCGGGTGTATAATAAATTATAACATAAGGGGGAAACGGAAAATCAACACTCATAACCTGTCATAGCATATAAATTACCATAGGCTTGGTAAAGGATCAAACCTCCCCCGCTAGGCGCAAGCATTATTCATTACTATCTAAGAGGTCTTTGTAAGGGTTGTGGGATGTAGGTGTAAAATAACATATAACGAAAACAGATGAGATACATTTGGGTGGCTTTGGATGAATTTGGAGTGGAAGGGTTGGCTAATTATTTACACGAATACACGTTGATTTGGTTGCTAAGCCAAGACTCGGACGAAGATATACAAACTCCAAACAACTCTACATCAATCTCTTTTTTTATTTTGAATAACATAATACATCACTTGGGGGTTATAACACGTACCCCTACACTTGAGCTTTTACATGCTCGATATTTATAATCTATCTAATGACCCGTATTGAGGTGGATCAAAATAACATGGAGATCATCTAACAAACATATGGGGGGGGGGTATTGATTTAACTTTTCTTCCCCATTTTTCCGCAAAATAAATACTACCATGAATCCCAACCGTAAGGATAAGGACTTAGCAACCATGTACTTAAAAAATTAACTTGGGTTAAACACACTAATGTACTAAAGGTGATTACATACAGGGTAGGCTAAGGCTATTTGGGTGTAACTATTGGTTTAAAGGTGACAATGCTCTTCATTAATAATCTGGAATCCACCAGAAAATTACGAGAACCGTGAAAAAGGATAGGCTCGGAGGGTTGTACTAGGGGTATCCTGCACTAATAATGAGTGCATGGCAAGGGTGTGGGATAGTTATATGATCGGTGTGACCATCATAACAATTACATGTTTAAAACATGGGTTAATCCTAATGCCCTATATCTAGCAAATCCTAATACTCACTATGCGGTCTCGGAATGCATCACAAAAACAAGTTCTAGCATTTAATATACTACCGGTTCACTCATATAATTTAATACCGATCTCAATGCTCCAGAAAAAGCGACGAAGACCACACGTATATATCTATAACGACGAAATAGACACATGTGACTGCTCACTCCTTAACTCGAGAAGGCTAAAGTTATAAACTATCTTGGGTATCAATAATAGATACCCGAATTCCTAAAGATCTAAAGGCGAACCTCACATTTTGGGGTGGAATTCTAAGGGTTATTATGCTAGTCATATAAATTCCTATCCACGAGACGCTATTAATACTCGATTTTCGTCGGTATGTGTCATAAAAAAAATTGGGTAAAAATTACCTCTTATGTTATGTTTTGATATATTACCCATCATTTTAAGGACAAAGCAAATGGAAAATAAAAGAATAGTTTCTAAGGCTTATTTCCCCTACACTTAAGTTGAACATTATTCCCAATATTCTATAAATGTACCCGTAAAAACGAATAAAGGGAAAAGAAATTAGTACTCCCCTGGTTTGCTCAATAATGGAGAAGAAACATGCGATAACTGGTTAAATTGTCCTCCAAGAATCATCTAATGAAACTTCCTAAGAACTTCCAAGCTTCTTCTCGTCAAATATAACCTGTAATCAAAGACAAAGACAACTACACTAAGCATAAAATGTGCGATAGACAAATATACAATGTGAATTTTAGGGTTTGACTCGATAAAGCAGTAAAGATAGGATGAGAGAATTGTTAAACTATTTAGGTTTTGCAGGTTTATAACAGAAAAATACATATCTTAAATGTTATGCAAGTTTTATTTTCAAAAATAATTAAAAATTTTAAGTTTTTTGGACCTGGGCGTTTGACGCCATCAGGGTTTTCGTGACCCCGTCATAGGTGTTGTGGTGATGGCGTCGCATGTAAATCGTGACGCCGTCTTCACGTTATGTGAAAACGAAATTTTTGTTTTTGATGAAAAAATTTCTGCATTGATTCATAAGTTAAAATTCCTGTACAAATTGGCTGCATAAAAACTCGGATTAACAATTTAATCATATGACTCGAACTCTCATTTGTTTTTCAGGAAAAATTTCCTGCACACAATCTTATTAGTTGTTACCTATAGAAAATACTGCATAAAACCTAGAAATTAATCATTACAATCATATGACTCGAAACTGACGCGAATTAATCTAAACAAATTATTTAACATGCTTGAACTTGGTTCAAAAACCTGATAGATTCCCCTACACTTATTGTTTGCAAAATAGCTTTGATTGAAATTAAGACGATGTTAAAAACAATACAAAGCATGATTACAAGATAAGTTCGAACATGATATAATAAAATGAAAAGTGTGAAACCCATGACACTCCTAATTGCGGGAAAAGTAAATATTGGGTTGCCTCTCAAAAAGCGCTTTTCTTTATTTATGAGTCTTGTAGCTAGACTCGAAGTCACACGTCCTTACGTGACTTCTCCTTCATAATCTATTCCAGTTAGGTATTCGGGTCCGAGCTTAATGGTGTCTCTATAAAACCCATCTTCTAAGTTGGATGGCCTCCTACATCCTCTATCATAGTCATCCTCACTGAGTATTACCCTAGATGATGATAAGTCATGACCCTCACTAGACAATTCGCTCCTCTCTGGGTCCTTATATGGTGCTTTAAAGGTAATCTCTTTAATCCCATCCGTGAAAGTCATTAACCCGTATTTCCTATTTATAGCTAGGCAGGGGATCTCAACGAAGGGTCGTCCAAATACCACATTTGACAAGCTAGGATCAATATTCGTCTTAATATTTTTCCGGGATGGTGAAATCCATGACGTAACTCATGTTTCTTACAAATACGTGCATATCCCTTCCTAATCCTACGAAATTTCTTCCCATATAATCATATCCATTCTTTCTAATAGAGTTATAATAGGCCGTGTACATAATATTTATGGGTAGGTCGACATCAATGTATGCGATATTCGTAAATTTATGTCCAATCATGCAAGTAATTTTAAGGTTTCTTTGGTCACCCTTTTTATCCTAAAGTCATAATTGAGCGAGCATTTAGGCATCTCCTTAATCAGTGATTCATAAATCGATTCCTCACTTGTGTCAACTAAATCTAGAGGTTCTTTAACATATTATATTCCATCGTCATTCCTTAAGGCCCTAAATCATCAATAGTTGTACCTTTTGGCTCCAGTTGTGATGTATCCCTTTGTTCATCATTGTGTACCATGGTGTTGGTGTCTTTAGGGCTCCCCTCTTTTCCATGCTCTTTTTCTTTCGATTCATCATTTCTGAGTTCATTTGGTTGCTTGGGGTGGATTGTGATGGCGTTGATCGAACCGTGAGTTGAGCATTGCGGGTCTTTAGTTTGGTAAGAACGAGCAGACAAATTAGATAAGTACTCGGTTTTGGGTTCTTGACAGTATCGCTGGGTAGTGCTCTTGCTATTCAATTGGTGATGGCCTTCAACTATGTGTCAATTTTGTTGGTCATCTCGCTTTGCTGCTATTTAAAATCGGCTTCAAACTTGGACAGTCTAGCATCTTGAGATGCCATGAAGTTGGATACCAATCCTCCCAGATTTGATTGATTGTCAAAGCCTTAAGGACGGTTGTTGAAGGGACGGTTCAGGATTGAACTGTTAGGTTGGAATCGGTTAGGTGGATTTGAAAATTTATTTTGAGAATTTTGGGGTTGTCTCCACCTAAGGTTTTGGTGACTTCTCCATGATGGATTATAGGTGTCACCAAGATTGTTTTGCTCGGGCTTAAAAGTATACCACTTACTTACCGCTTCATCGGTACGCGAGGATACGTATTCAACAAAGGCTTGTTTGGGGTTTTCCATGCTATACTAAGTGTCGTAGGGACCACTGCAGATCTCACATGAGGTAGTGATTTTGTTCACTTGGGTAGGTTATGTCGGAGCAAGATGAGCTTCCATCAAGCATTGGACTTAATTTTTGAGCTCGATTAGACGGCGGTCGAATGTACTCGGGACATCTTGAGGCAAAGCGATTGCCTTAACCGGCTTAGCGAAATCCCGTGGGTCGTTCCAACTTTCGTTGTCATAGAGGGCGAGGTCCTGTAATAATGCCCAGGATTCTTCGGCGTTAAGGTCACGGAGCTTTCCACCGGCCGATTGGTCAATGGTTCGTCTTGTGACAGGATTGACATGGTCATAAAAAAATTGGACTTGGAGCCAAAGGTCTATGCCATGATGAGGGACTTTTTGGAGTAAGTCCTTGAAACGAGTCCATGCTTCAGATAAAGATTCTCCATGATGTTGTTGGAACATTAGGATATCATTGCGGAGTTTTGCGGTCCTTCTTGGTGGAAAGAATTAAGTAAGGAATCGAGTATTAAGATCCTCCCATGTGGTGATGGATCCTGCTGGAAGACGTTCAAGCCAATTGCTAGCTTGATCGCGAAGGGAAAATTAAAATAAATGCAGGCGCGTTCTTTCCCTATTTTTACCGTCAAGATCATGTGAGTCCACAAGTTTTAGGAAATCCTTGAGGTGTTGGTTTGGATCCTCAGACCGAAGTCCATGGAATGAGCATCCATTTTACACCAACCAGATGGTGTCGGATCGAAGAGGTACCACGTTGTTCCCTACGGGGAGCTCAATGGTATTCCTGTAGCCCTCGTGGCTAGGTTTGGAGTAGTCTCCAAAAGTACGAATAGGATTCTCGTCTCCCATGGTGGTTGACGAGAATGGATTACGAAACAAATAACATAAAGAAAAGATAGACTACAAGAAAGCTAATATACATAATTTAAATTCTCACTTGAAAGGATTCAAGGGAGTAGAACTAAGCTAAACTATGATCAATACCTAACTATTCCTCACGCAACGACACTAAAACTTGATGCGGTCGTTGTAAGACTTCAACACGAAGTTTTCCACCTCCCTAGGCAGAGTACCTAACCATTGTAGTAGTAGTATAGGCAAGACTCGGGGGTTGTTATCATTCCATAGGGGAATAGGTTAGAAAGGCTTGATCACGGTCTAAAAAAATTCTAAGGGTTGGGAGAAGATTATTTTTGTGTTTTTATACTTTATAGAAAGCAGGTAAAATCATATAATTGAGAGGTTTGGTTGGTTTTAGCTATTAAACTAAATAATAAACAAAGCTAATAGTGATAACATTATAATAAAGAGGTTGTGTTCATTTAATCATGTATTACTCCCTAGATTGCTTCTCCCAGTGTTGTTGCTTTGTCACACTTGTGATGATTTATGTAATTATTTCCTAAGTCATGAACGAATTACATGAACCCGCCATCTATTTAATATTCTATTAAGGAAACGCACAAGTAAGGTAGTATGAAGACTATTACAAGGCCCCTAAGTGTATATTAAATGCATTTAAAATATATTAAGAGTGGATCAACCATATTAGGGGGCAAGGTAGTATGAAGATTGTTACCTGATGGCATCCTTTCTACACAATCATGTTTCCCTAGACATATCAACAACAATACAGACAAAAGCTGGTTTTCTAAAGCCTAACATGCATATTCATCACTAGAAGCAACACCACTAAGATCTACATTCTAGGTTTCATACAATTATAAATGAACACAATAAGAAGATTAGCCAAGCATGTATAAGTAAATCAAGAAGATAAATTAATCACATAACACATAGACATATTAAATGATTAATGATAAATGATCTTACTTGATTAAAACATGAATTGAAGGAGTTACAATAGGGTTTTGAGGCCCTAAACTAGTCCTAAAAATCTGCCAAACGAACTAGGGTTCGTCTCCCTTTATTACTCTAAAGTTACACACTTATAACCCTAATTTCGGGTTTGTATATATAAGAAAATCATTGCGATGGCGTCGCATTTTAATCGTGACGCCGTCGTAAAAGATAATATTCTAGATAATGAGCTAGGTCATGCATTCTGACGCCATCTTGAGATCTTGTGACGCCGTCTTGGTATGAATTATGACGGCGTCACGTGTAATCTGTGACGCCGTCTCCAGCTGCTGAGAACATAATCTTAAGAGATATTGGTGTAGGTCTGTAGTCTTGTCTATTTCTTCTACAAATGATCCCCAGTCATGTGTATTTCCTCCAAATGCCTTCCAAATGCTAAATACCTGAAAAGGAACAATTAAGTACCTATTTTGGGCATAAATGCACGATTTAGGGGGTTAAACGACCCTAAAAAGTGTATAAAATAGCACCTCATCACCTTTTCACTTCCTTGCTTAAGCTCCTTGATTGTGTGCGATAACTTTTCGGCTTTGATCAATTCCTCAATTTGTCTTTTTAGATGCATGCACTCATCAGTATATGTCCTACTTTCCCATGAAATTCACAGAACTTGTTGTTGTTTCTTTTTTCCACGGGGGTTGTCATTGGGGGCGAAGCCTTGAATTTGCCTTTGTCTAGAGCCAAAATTTCTTTTGGAGATTTTGTGAGGAGTGTGATCTTGTCACGTCTCCGCTCTGATCTCTACTGGTTCCTGAAATCACCCCTTATGTCAAAATTTTGTTTTCTTACTGCTTCATGTTGCTTCCATGTCGGAAATGTTTTCTTTCGTGCTTGGTTGAAAGATACCACCTCTCCCCTGAGTAACATTGTGGTTACCCTTATCATTTCATCCACTGAATTTGGGATATTGTCATGCAGACGCTTAATGAGCTCGGGGTTGGTGATTTTGTACATGAATCCGAAGATTCTCATGCATTATGAGGATCCCTTAACATGCCTACTCTCAGATTTAAATCTCTACACGAAATCTTCCATGGATTCCCCTTCTCTTTGCTTGATGTGGTGGATTTCTACCGGATCCTTGATAGACTTATTTTGTTGAAGGAAGTTCGCTAGGAATGCCTTTTTCAAATCATCATAGCTGTCTATGGATTTCGGAGATAGGTCATCAAACCATACCCTAGCAGACCCAATAAGTGTAGAATTGAACATGTGGCACCATGTTGGCATTGCCCAATGTTCCACCTTTACAACTGCTTGAAAGATTTTCAAGTGATCTTTCGGATCATCACTTCTGTCATATGTTTTGACGTTATTTAACATCTGGTTTTTTTTTTAAGGTCAATGTAGCGGATTTGGGACGTGAAAGAATCTATTTCCTCACACACCCATGGTTGTGATAGGTCGTCATCCTTGATGCTTGACCTTTGCTTTTTTGATTTTGACTTCCAGTGTCCCCCTCTGCTATCTTCACCTTCGGAGAGCATTTCTGTCCTCTGTGAGCATGTTCTTTCATGGTGACGTTTTCTGAAAATGGATTTCGTTCTTTCCGAGTGGTAACTCTAGTAACGACTTTCTGAGAGTGCAAACACACTCTTTCCTTTATCTCCCAGCCTATTGAATACTCCTTTGTCTCTTCTTCCTTTTCCTCTTGGCTTGTGCCTCAATGACTCTAACCTATCATGCCTTATCCTAGAAAAGACGCTAGCATGTTCGGGGCTTCCGGACATGCTACAAGAGCTTCTGGACCTCTGTCCTCTTTGGTGCTTTCCTCTTACATTTGGTGTTCTAGACTTGGAGTGTTATGACACCTCTTGCAGCTTTGAGTTTCTTTTTTAGTATCCTTCGAAGTTAAGATGGGGTTTCACTTCCTTAATCTTTTCCTGCTACACCTTTTCTTGGTGAACTTTTTCAGCTATTATTGGTAACAACTAATGATAATGCTTGTCACAGTACTCCCAAATGGCTGCGAGTCGGACACGAGCCTATTTAGGTTTTTCGAGATTTGCTCATTCCCTTTTCCCAATGTGTTTCGCACGGCGGACATGGGTGGGCTGAGATTGAGCTCCGTTGGTCCACTCATAGTGAGTATTTTATGAAACGCAGTTGTGTACTGGTCCCACGGATGGCGCCGACTTGTTAGTACAAAGTACGTGACGTGGTATGAGATGGGCTTAGATTGCTTGTTGGGTTGGACCTCCAAGCTCTCCTCAGGTTAGATCTTGCACTAAACAAAGTGATTGAGATGATTTCCTGCATAAATGAAAATAAACCGTTAGCCTTACCGTGGGGACGGACCCCACGATTAGACGCCGACGTGAGAGTAAGAAATCATGTTTTCAGAAGTATGTGTGTGTATTGGGAGGAGTGAGAAAATTATACCTTTTGGTGTGTCAGAGGATTCCTTTTATAGGGGAGTCTAGTACCAGGGTTTCCTAGTATTTCGCCTACAATTGTAGTAGTCAGAGTGGGACCCTTGTCGGACAAGGATCCGCGGTTATCATGACTCCGGACGTGGGATTTCATTTCGCGGATGTTAGTTCTTCCGTGGATGGCCTGCGGAAGCGGCCTATAGCCAATCCGCGTCCGTCTTGTTGTTTCCAGGCCGTGGCCAGTATGGTTCTGGGCTTAGCTTAGGCCCGTTATGCTTATTATTCATTTAGTTGGGTCGTGGCCCAAATATAATGGTGCGACCCAGGCCCAAAAGCCTGTCGAACCTATTATACGTCACCAGCTTCAAAATTTAAAAATGATTAATTAATTTCACTTCCATATACTTACAACAAACAACCATATTTGTATATCAATCCATTCCATGATTAAAAACACATGTAATAAACACAACCAAAAAAAACTTAAGAAACTTAATAGATATAGGAAATTAGAGGCAGTTTGGTTGATGAGTGTATAATGCAGGCCCAAGTATTGAAGAACGGGCTATTTTATTTTTGGAGGCCCAAGATCGTGTGAAGAAATGCCTTTTATTCAAAAGGGCATAACTTGGGCTCAAATAATCCGTTTTAGGCCCAGGACCAACCGTTTCGAGCCTTGAATCATTATATTTTAGGAGTTATTTACATTTTTGTTTTTTCGAGAATTTTAGACTTGTTTTTAGCATAACTTTCGGCCCGTTTGTCTTTTGAGGTCCGTTTCAGTTTTGCTTTCCTATTTAATAACTGTATTGTAACCCTAGCTACTCAGTTCAAGAAATATTGAAAGCCCAATTTTGGCCGTTTTGCTAAAATTACCCTAATAATCGGTATTCGTATGAATCAACAATTGTTGGAAGGATCAATCCTGGTATTCATGTGAATCCACAGGGTCAATTTGTGTTATCTCGTTTTGTTAGTCTACATCAGTTGGTATCAAGAGCCAAAGTTCCTATTAAGATGCCTCCAAAGAGAAATAGGCCTCTTACTGAAGCTTATGAGCAAGAATTTGAGCAGCATATTATGGCAAGAATAGAGGAGCGATTAGATCAGTTTATTGATCAATTGGCTGATCAAATGAATGACATGATGAATCCAAGAAGACGTAGGGATCGTAGCAGTCGGGGAAGTGAAGGTGAAGAGTCAGAAAACTCGTTCTTTGATGGTGACGGTTCATCTTCTGATGAGCAACCGGATCGACCAAGACGAAATCAAAGGGAGGATAATAGGCGTTGGGAATCTGGAATGAGGGTCAATATTCCTGAGTTTGATGAGAATACTTTGAACCCCGAGGGGCTTATTGATTGGCTTGTCGCGGTTGAAGAGGTGTTTGAATTCAAAGATGTTCCTAAAAAAAAGGGTTTCATTGATCGCTACCAAGCTACGTGGTAGGGCATCCACATAGTGGCAGCAAATGAAACTGACTAGAGAGAGGGTTCGAAAGCCAAGAGTCACCAGTTGGAGGAAGATGAAGAAGTGATTGAGGGAAAACTTTATTCGTCATAACTACCAACGGTGGATGTACCAGCGGTTACAAAATCTAAAACAGGGGACCAAGTCTGTTGAAGATTACACAACTGAATTTTATCAACTAATTGCAAGGAATGATATTCAAGAGACTGATGATCAACTTGTCTCTCGTTACATTGGTGGTCTAAGAGTCCAAATCATGATTCTGTTAATATGTTTAATCAGGTGACACTTTTTGATGCATATCAACATGCATTAGCTTTTGAAAAACAGAACCGACGGGTTAGAAGTTCGTCCTCTCCTGCCATAACAAATGGTAGTTCTGGTTTGGGTAACGTGACTTCTCGATTTGTTCCCAATCAGACAAAAGTGGGTGGTGGTAATACTGAACCAGTTTCTAAAGGGGTTGGAAGTAGTGGTTTGAAATGCTTTAATTGTGGTGAACCTGGTCATCGACAATCAGAGTGTAAGAAGGTTAGGAAAAGACGCTTATTTGTTGATGAGGAATTAGAAGATAATGGTGTGGCGGATGACGATTATGAAGAACCTCTAGTGTTTGATGATGATCAATATGAAGAAGAGATTGTGAGTGGAGATGTGGGGGTGAATTTGATGGTTAGGCGCTATTGCTTGACACCAAAGGCTGCTGGCGATGATTGGCTCAAGCACAACATCTTTCATTTAACGTGTACCATTTTAGGTAAGGTGTGCACCTTTGTTGTTGACCCGGGGAGTTGTGATAATTTAATATCTAAAGAGGCGATTCAAAAACTGGGATTAAAAACAGAGAAGCATGCAAACCTTACAAGTTACAGTGGCTTAAAAAAGGTGGTGAGGTAACTATTTCCAAGCATGTCCTTGTTGCTTTTTATGCGGGAACAACCTACAAAGATAATGTTTGGTGTGATGTGGTACCCATGGATGCTTGTCACTTATTGTTGGGTAGACCTTGGGAGTATGATCGCAACACGACACATAACTGGAGAGCTAATACTTATAGTTTCCTGTTTGATGGTGTGATGATAACTTTGATGCCGAATAAGCCCAAAGAGTTAGTCAACAAGCCTACTGGTACTTTACTAACACTTTTACAGTTTCAGGACGAATTAGAGATGGGCGATGATGTTTTTGTGCTAATAGGGAAGGAAGTGGCTAAGGATAGCAAAATTCCCGAGGCTATGATTCCTTTACTTAAGGAATTTTATAATGTTTTTCCAGATGAGTTGCCTGATGGATTACCACCTTTGCGTGACATCCAACACCATATTGATTTGTAGCCTAGTTCACAATTGCCTAACAGGCCACATTATAGAATGAGCCCAAGAGAGCATAAGGAGGTACATAGGCAGGTTGAAGAATTGGTTTCTAAAGGTCACGTTCGTGAAAGCATGAGCCCATGTGTTGTTCCTGCCTTATTGACTCCAAAGAAGGATGGATCATGACGTATGTGTGTTGACAGCCAAGCCATCAACAAGATTATTGTAAGGTACATGTTTCCTATCCCTCGCCTTGATGATATGCTTAACCAGATTAGTGGTGCTACTATCTTCACGAAGTTGGATTTGAAGAGTGGGTATTACCAGATTCGTCTTAGACTTGGTGATGAATGGAAAACTGCCTTCAAGACGCGTGAAGGGTTATATGAGTGGTTAGTGATGCCTTTTGGTTTATCAAACGCACCTAGCACATTTATGCGTGTGATGAATCAGTTGCTTAGACCTTTTATTGGGAAGTTTGTGGTTGTTTATTTTGATGACATTCTCATTTATAGTCCTTCTTTCAGTGAGCATGTCAACCATGTGAGGCAGGTCTTGACCTTACTTTGCAAGGATAGTTTTTATGTAGCCATGAAGAAATATGTGTTCATGACCCCTAAGGTTTTGTTTTTGGGGTATGTTGTTTCTGGTGAAGGAATACAGGTGGACGAGTCTAAGGTAGCAGCTGTTTAGGAGTGGCCAACTCCAACTACCATTACTGAAGTTTGAAGTTTTCATGGAGTTGCTTCTTTTTATATGCGGTTCATCCCTAATTTTAGTTCCATTATGACCCCTTTGACAGATTGCATGAAGGGAAAGTCATTTGTGTGGACGGAAGGAAGCGGAGTCAGCTTTTCAGGGTGTCAAAGAAAAGCTTACTACAACACCAATTTTGGTATTGCCTAACTTTTCTAAAGTTTTTGAACTTCATACGGATGCCTCAAAGGTTGCAATTGGGGGTTCTCAGTCAAGGTGGTCGACTTGCTGCTTATTTTAGTAAGAAGTTAACGGAGCCGAAGTCTAGGTACACCACTTATGACCTAGAGTTTTAGGCGGTGGTCCAAGCTGTAAAGCATTAGCGCCGCTACCTATTTCATAAGGAGTTTGTTTTGTTCACTGACCATGATTCTTTAAGGCATATTCGCACTCAAGATAAGGTGTCACATAAGAATGGCGTTGGTTAGCATTTCTTAAGAAGTTTACTTTTGTGGTCAAACACAAGACTGGTGTTTCTAATCGGGCTGCTGATGCCTTAAGTAGGAGGAGTAATCTACTTGTTTCTATGCAAGTAGATGTGCCAGGGCTGGATGATATTCATGAGCATTTAACTTTGGACCCATACTTTTCTATTGTTTTGCAGGGTGTGCAATCAGGGCAAAAACCAGATTTTAATATTCATGATGGTTTTCTTTTCAAAGGGAATCAACTATGTATTCCTAATACCAGTCTTCGCTTGAAAATTATTAAGGAGTTACATGGTGAAGGGCATGTTGGTCGCGATCGCACTTTACAGTTGGTGCATGCTTCTTATTTCTGGCCCACTATGAGGAAAGAAGTGGATCGTTATGTCAAGAGGTGTCGTATATGCCAAGTTTTAAAGGGGACAGCTACTAATGCAGGTCTCTATATGCCTTTGCCTGTTCCTGCGCAGCTATGGGTTGATATTAGCATGGATTTTGTGTTGGGGTTACCTCGTACTCAAAGGGGTAATGATTCAATCTTTGCTGATGTTGATTATTTTTCTAAGATGGTGCACTTTATTCCTTGCAAGAAGACAACAGATGCAGTTGATGTGGCCCAGCTTTTCTTTAGGGATGTGTATCGTTTACATGGTTTTCCTTCCTCTATTGTTTCTGATCGAGATACTCGGTTTTTGAGTCACTTTTGGCATAGTTTATGGAAGACGGTGAACACGCAACTCAATTTTAGTAGTGCTTATCACCCTCAAACTGATGGGCAAACTAAAGTTGTTAACCGATCTCTTGGCAATCTGTTAAGGTGTTTGGTGGGTGATCATGTGAAGGCATGAGATCAGAAGTTATGTCAAGCTGAATTTGCTCATAATCATGCTGTCAACCGAAGCACTGGGTTTAGTCCATTTCAGGTGGTTTATTCTGCTCAACCACGTGGACCTCTTGATTTAATGTCTTTTCCTGTTTCTGGTTCTGTTCCCAAGAAAGTACATGATTTTGTTGAAGGGTTGCGTGAAGTTCATAAAGCTGTTCGTGACAACTTGGTTCGAGCTAACTCTAAGTACAAGCAAGATGCAGATCAAAAGAGACGACAGGTAGATTTTGAAGCGGGTGACTTTGTGTGGGCTGTTTTAACTAAGGATCGTTTCCCAGTTGGTGAATATAATAAGTTGTCAGCTAAGAAGATTGGCCCACTGGAAATTGTTGAGAAAATTAACTCCAATGCTTATCGTTTGAAGTTACCAAGCCATATTCGTTGTTCTGATGTCTTTAATGTGAAGCACTTGTTGCCTTATCACGGTGATTCATCTGATGATGATCTTGATGTGAATTCGAGGGCGAATTTTGTCTACCCAGGGGGGAATGATGCAGGCTCAAGTATTGAAGAATGGGCCATTTTGTTTCTGGAGGCCCAAGATCATGTGAAGAAAAGCCCTTTATTTAAAAGGGCATAACTTGGGCTCAGATAATCCGTTTCAGGCCCACGACCAGCCGTTTCGAAGCTTGGAACGAGGATAACGTCGTTTTGTTTTGCTTTCCTATATTTTAGGAGTTATTTATATTTTAGGAGTTATTTACATTTTTGTGTTTTTTCGAGAATTTTGGACTTTTGTTTTTAGCATAACTTTCGGCCCGTTTGTCTTTTATGGCCCGTTTGAGTTTTGTTTTCCTATTTAATAATTGTATTGTAACCCTAGCTATTCAGTTCAAGAAATATAAAAAGTCCAATTTTGGCCGTTTGCTAAATTTATCCTAATAATCGGTATTTGTGTGAATCAACGATTGTTGGAAGAATCAATCCTGGTATTCGTGTGAATCAACAGGGTCGATTTGTGTTATCTTGTTTATTTTCACTACATCAGAGATTCTATAGCGGTCGTAATTATATATGTCTTTATAAATCTTAGATACCTTTATTATATATGGATGAGCTTCACCGGGTTATTTATATCGTGTTACGATATAAAGGTTTCATAAGTAGAACTGAGTTAGCATTTGCCATAAGTAGAACTAAGCCAACCGAGAGCGAATATCATCAAAATTGGAAAGAATATGAACGTTATACCAGATCTGCATAGAACAAGAGCACTCAGAGGACAAATGAGTATACATATCAACTCATCTGTTTAACATCTCATGTGTACCGATATCACCTCGACTCAACATCTCATGTATAACGATAAGCGTATGTGTATATGGTTTGTAAAATGACGAAGATAACTCTTTGTTCTTATGAGCAAGATATCTAGTCACCATGGGGTATTACTGTTTTGTATAAAACCTTAAAAGGTGATTTGATGGTTTAGATTGCACTAAACATGATTATCAATAAAGAAAATATCAACGTCGCATATTTTGTTTAGCACAATAAGGAATAATTCCTTGTGATGTACGTTGTAGTCCACGTTCGTTTTTTTGTCAGTTCATGTGTACAACGACTACAATGTGGCGGGTGGAGATTATATAGCGGTCGTAATTAAATATGTCTTTATAAATCTTAGATACCTTCATTATATATGGATGAGCTTCACCGGGTTATTTATATCGTGTTACGATATAAAGGTTTCATAAGTAGAACTGAGTTAGCATCTGCCATAAGTAGAACTAAGCCAACCGAGAGCGAATATCATCAAAACTGGAAAGAATATGAACGTTATACCAGATCTTGATAGAACAAGAGCACTCAGAGGACAAATGAGTATGCATATCAACTCATCTATTTAACATCTCATGTATACCGATATCACCTCGACTCAACATCTCATGTATAAGGATACCATCTCGACTCATCAGTTTAACATGTCTTATATAACGATACCATCTCGGCTCATCCACTCAACATCTTATGTATAACGATACCACCTCGACTAATTCATTTAACATCTCATGTATAACGATATCACCTCGACTCGTTCATTTAACATCTCATGTATAACTATGCTATCTCGACTCACCCGTTTAACATCTCATGTATAACGATATCATATCGACTCATCCGTTGAACATCTCATGTATAACCATATCACCTCGACTAATCTGTTTAACATCTCAAATATAACGATACCATATTATTGACTCATCCATTTAACATCTCATGTATAACGATACCACCTCGACTAAAGCATGTCACTTACCCAAGGTTCCTACACTAGGCAGTGTCTACATGTGCAGATGCGCGCGCACACAAGAGAATACCGACACATTTAGCTAAGACTCGTGGAAAAATAATGATATCTTTTAGGAGAGGGTGGGCAACAGCAGCAAAAGAGTGTTTCCAACCACTAGTGGGGTGTAGACTTTTTGTTAACATCTAAGTGATACATTTGTTGAAAAGTACTTCATTTGTTAAAATGGGTTAAAACATACTGTTGTGAATGTTATCATTTTTGAATATGTTGAGTAGGGTATTTATGCTCTAAAATGAGTTATAATGGTTTTAAATATGATGATTTGTAGGTTGAAGTATCACAAAAGGCTTTTAAAGAGTTGAAGCAAGCGAGAACACAAGATAAAGAGATTTTTGAGCAAGCTAAAGAATAGAATACAAAGCAATATGAAGAAAGACCTTAAGTCTCATGCGTTGACAATGACGGAAGAAATGGTCCTAGCAAACAATATGTTGTATTTGGTAAAGTTTTTGATACACTATCTAGCTCTGTAACTCGTAACAATGACTTGGATAGAAAGCTTTTGATAACGTTTATGATATGTTGGATTATTGTTATCTTCGGTTTAATTTGCAGATTTAGAGATATTTTGTTTGTTTTTTTGTATTATAGGATAAAACTGAAAGGTCGAGCGGCTAAATAATGCTATTTTTTTAAAAAAATTGTGAATGTTTTTGCAACTGATTTGCATCTGCATTGACGAACATTTTGGGTGTTGCAAAATGGTGTGGTTGCAAAAATTACCATTGCAAAACCCGTAACAAAATATAACCGTTGCAAATTATCTATCGATGCAAAAAATATTCGTTGCAAAATTGTGAGAAAAGATATTCGTTGCAAAAATAGTATGTACTTCCAACGGATTAAAATTCGTTGAAAAACGGTTGCAAAAAGTTTTGTGTCTGTTGCAATTCGATTGCAAATAAAATTTGCATGGAGCCTTTTTGCAATAGTCAAAATTCGTTGCATTTCCGTTGCAAATAGTCTTTTGCAACGGATTTGCATCGTATTTGAACGGTCGCATTAGGTCATTTTTGTTGTAGTGGCTATGGGCTAAAATTGATTTAAATAAGATATTATTGAAACAAAAGTTATTTTCTCGAAAACCTCTCGCCCTGCGTCGAACGAGCACCGGTAAAAAATCTTTATTTTACATATACTTTTGGATTCGTTGACTGATACAATTTTTATGTGAATAAACGAGAAATGATTAAGTTAAAACTTCAAGCTCAACAAAAATACCAAAATAATGCTCTGTGGTGACTTGGCATGCTCACCAGATTGAGTATTGATTTCTTGATAAAAAAATTTGAGGCTGTATCTAGGGCGCGGGTGTAAATGAGTGATCTGCTCGTTAGCTACTCAAGTTCGGTTCTCTAAAAGCTCTATTCGAGGTTAAGCTTAGCGAGCTCGCCGAGCTCTTGATACCACTTGTAGGATTCAACCACCTACATCCCTGGTTACTAGATGCGGAACCACGACCTTGAAGACACACACAAGCAACAAAGATGAATCGACAGAAAAGAAAAGAACATGGAGAACGAGCACAAGGTAATATCCCTAATCGACGTTTAGATTAGTAATTGAAAGAATGCGTACAAAGCCCCTCCCCCTCACCTCCTTTTATAGAGATGAGGGGGAGGGAAAACCGACTCCAACAAGGAGTCTAAGTCGGCTTGTGATACAAGAATTAAAAAACGTTTCCTAATGCTAATAGACTTGGCTAATATAAGTTTGAACTTAACACGTAGACCCCTAGACTTATTCGTAATAGGCTAATATAGTGACTAAACTCGTAACAAGCTCGTTTTTATATTGATTAGCAACAATTAAACAACACTTGGTCATATATAGGAAATCTCTTTCAGGAGGATACATATACTTTTTTAGTGATTAAACAAATAACTTTGATGATGTACTTCACCCAAACAAAGAACTGTTCTCTAAAATAAGATATTTCTTTAACAAGACTAATATAATTGAGTTTTTAGATCAATAATGTAAGGTCAAGTATTAGTAAGATTGGAAAACTGTAAGCAAGAACCAAGGCTTGGTACGAATTTGACTTTTGCATGTTATAATATGATTAAGTTAACAAACTATCTTACACGTTCTGCATAAAGAATTTTAATATAATAAAAAAGACAGACCATTGATAATCATGATCCCGATTTAACTAAATAATGCGATGACTATAACAGATCACCATTTATGTGTCTCATTTTAAATCCAATGATTGACTTGTACTATTGGGCTCATTTTCATTATACCTGAAAAAATGGCACAACTAAACAACCATCTATCATGCTGGTGGAAAGAGATGGTGAGGACCAATAATGACGAGCTTACTCTAGGAGCATTTGTGATTACCTTTGCAATAGTCATATTGGGTATTCTTTGGTACAAGAAGACAATTTGGAGCCCAACTAAAGGTGCGCTATCATTGCCACCAGGTCCCATATCCTTGACAATTGTTGGGTACCTTTCATTTCTTAGTCCTGATCTGCACAGACAGTTCACCGACATGGCACAAACCTATGGCCCCATCTTCAAGATCTATTTGGGAAGCAAGCTTTATATTGTGATAAGCAACCCAGAATTAGCAAAGGTGGTGTTTCGTGACCAAGATGAGAATTTTTCTAATCGGAAGTTCGGAACGCGGTAATTGCTACCTCAATAGTCTCTTACGGAGGTCAAGATATGGTCCAACAATAACTCAAAATGGCGTAACCTTCGTAAGATATTTGTTCAAGAGGTTCTGAACAACAAGAATTTCCAAGAGTGTAGTTCTTTCCGAAGGAATGAAGTTAGAAAAACCACCAAGAATGTTTTTGCTAAAATAGGTAGCAAGAATTTCCAAGAGTGTAGTTCTCATTACACATAAATGAGATTTCTTTCTCAACCGAGGCAAATGTTCTAACAAGCATGGCAGGGGGAAACTCATCTCTGGAAGGGGCAAAATTGCACATGGCTGTTTCAAAGATCTTTGAGCTAATGGGAAAACCGAATGTGTCTGATTTTATCCCAAGTCTTGCATGGCTTGATCTTCAAGGTGTTGTGCGGGATATGAAGAGGGAATTTCAACGGATGGATCAAATTTTCACCTTGTTTATTAATGATCGGATTAAATCTAACTACAAAAGGTCATAGGATGCAGTGCGCCACGGCAGAAAGAAAGATCTTTTACAAATACTATTAGAGCTCAATGACCAAAAGGAGGCTACATCACTTAGCATTACACAAATTAAGGCACTTCTCATGGTAAGTTTTTTTTTATCATACATTGATTTGTTATAACAAACAAACAAAAATATCAACATGACCACCTAAATCGAGTTGATTAATGTATGTCTAGTTTAACGTGACTGTATAAATTACAATAAGGTTTAAACTTTGTTGTATCAGGACACTATGGTTGCAGGAACAGACACAACAACACTAATAGAATGGGCAATGACAGAGATTTTGAAAAATCATAGCATAATGAGAAGGATTCAAGAAGAACTAGAGAATGTCGTAGGAGTAAACAACATGGTCGAAGAATCTCATCTCCCACAACTAATATATTTAGATGCAACGATTAAGGAAACATTTCGGTTGCACCCTGTAGTCCCTTTGGGACTCCCGAGGTCACCAAACCAAACTTGTACGGTAGGTGGATACACTATCCCAAAAGGTTGTACTGTCTTTATAAATGTTTGGGCAATCCAACGTGATCCTAGGTACTGGGACAAGCCCTTGGAATTCAAACCGGAAAGGTTTTTGAGTATCGAGGGGACAAACAAATGGGATTTCACAGGTAACAATATGAAGTTCCTCCCATTTGGATCAGGGAGAAGATTGTGTCCTGGTTATCCGTTGGCAGAGAAAATGCAAATGTGTTAGCCTCAATTTATTAAGTCGAACAAGGAAGTTCGGTCACTCTACGATGGAGCTTCGGTCTTTAATTAGTTAATGTTGTAATAGGATAATATCAGGAATCGGGCTTGAAAGATAATCTAATATTGTATATGTTTTGCGTTTATGTACATGTAATAACATTGGTGTTTACGGTTTCATTTTATGAAACAAGTTCTTTGCTATGTTGACTAAGTATGTACCAGTTTTATTGGTCCTGTATTTTGTGTATGGTGACTACTGAATAAAATCTTATTTGTTGCCTCAAATTTTACATACGTACGATCTAATATCAATTTTAGGAATATTTAAGAGTTCTAATTTTTCTTTGTACATGCGTGTTATACAAAATCTGATTTTCCTTACATATATATGTTTTATACATGTACATATGCCACTGCATGTGTATCAGTTTAAGTTACTTTTAAGAAAGTTTTGTGCCAAAGATAAATCACCATACTGTCATTAAGATTACATGTTAAATAGAGGGTGTCATTTACTCATATAGCAAAATCTAATACCAAGTTCCAAATTAGCCCCAATTCATTCAGTACGTCATTCTGTATATAGGTGATGTTTGGAACCTAATTAGTGTTATATGTAAGTACATAGTTTTGCAGAATGGATTCTATGTATTGCCAATCGTGCAATACAAAGATGAGCTTAGGCTCTTTTGTGTTTTAAAAGTCATTTAGATGTGTTATTTTGGTATCCTTAGAGCTTTCTATTCAAAGAGAAAATAGAAAAATTGTTACGGCTTGCATCTGAAAATACAAGTTGCAAACTCTCCAAGAAGAACAACTTTGCGAAAGATAGAAAAAGCTAAGGGAGATTTCGACTTTCTACAACTATTATTCTGAACTAACTTAAAGGTTGCGAACAATCAAAACGACTGGTTATATGAATCACAATATTTTGGTGTAGAAAGATTGGTTATAAACAAAGTACGATCTCATGTTCTAATCAGTCTGCCTTATGTTTTAATTTGTATGTACGTATGACCCGTGTTTGTACACTTAAATGTTCCTTTATTGTATGAAAGGAAAAATGCATTGGCAGGCCACCAAACTATTAAACGTTTAACTTGTAGGCCACCAAGTTATTAAAGTTAACTTATAGGCCACTCAAATATGTGTTTTTTTAGTAAATGGTTTGCCCGGTAAAATATTATTACGCAAAAAAAACAATTAAGTTTAAAGGATGTAGGTGGATCATGGATCTCAGCCCAAACTCAGGCGAAACAAATGCACCAAATGTGCTTTAAACCTAACATATCATAAGAATGACATGCCAAACTTATGAGACCTACATACGCCATCTAAGTTGACCACGAAGACTGATATTAAACGAATTAGCAAACTTCTTATGAGCATCAGTCAAACCACAGTCATCAAAGTCATTATCATTGTACGAAGTCTTCATTGTAAGTCTCTTTCAATTGTTCATACATGCTCTTAATTCTGACACCACTACCACTTTTGTTAACCTCGAAACTCATAGATGCCATAAATTTGGTAGTTTTATTGAACACCTCGCCCACTTCACTATCACTATCTGCATTAACCGAATCATCAACCTTTTTAGTGGTTTTCCATTATCATCCACAAGCACAAGTTTCTCATCCAACATTTGTCTTTCTATGTCATTAATCCTTTCTGCTAGAGGGGTGGTAAACTACCAAATGCCTCAGATGAAGTTCCTTGCATAGAAGAAACCACGTTAGAATTGTCCCCCTTCCTCAGCCAACTTTGAATTCCCCCTATTCATACCTAACTCATCATCGTTTTCAACCGTATTAAGCCCATCAAATAGATTAGAATTACTTACCTCGAGCTAGCACCATTCTTTTTAGAGACATGTTGATAAACTTGTTTAGTCGGCTTAAACTAAACTTTAGAGCTCAACTTCGGACCAACCTGAACTCCTTCAACATCTTGTCTAGGACTCTTCAAATTCTTCAACACATCCGAGACAATTTTCTTAGGACATTCATCTAAGACATGACCAAAAACCTTGCAACTTGAGCATCTAGGAGGTGTTCGCTCGTACTCAACACGAATGGTGCTCATAGTATAAGTCTCACTCACAAATTTAGGAACATCAACCAAGAGGGTGTCTTTCAACTCTACATCAGCTCGTAACTCAACCATAGCTCTTGCGTAACTCGACCTACCCCAAGAATCCATGAACATAGCTGATGTATAAGAGTCTAGCATCATAGGAGTGTCGAGTTTGGCTGCAATAGCACTCAAACCATATTCTGTGAATGCGATAATAGGGATATCATGAAACTTCACCCAAACAGGATATAACATACGTCCTCCTTTATAATGTTCGCATTAGGTTTCCACTTTTTTCAAAATCAATGGCACACTTCAAATTAACCACGTACCATTCTCAATCATAGCATCCATCCCATCTTTAGAACTAAACTTGAAGAAAAACATACCTATAGTGGTCATCATCGATTTATAAGGCCATATTTACTCCAAGTATACTTAATGTAGTTCTCAACAGATGGATAAGCCACACGTTTACCCTAAAAGAACCCA
>BQNB010076766.1:0-31058 GCA_026074375.1 Tanacetum coccineum
TCACTATTACTTTGTACACCAGCAGACTCATGATTTGACTTTACTGTCTTAACATTACTAGGTGTAATAATAGTAGTAACATTCGTATTCTCACTTTTAACTATTTCATCCATAAATGTTAGATCAGGTTTATGAGATATGAAATTCCCTGTAAAAGGTGGGGGAACAGCATGATATCCATTATCAGATTTGGACTTATTATACTCCTAATTTTCTAACATCTTAGATGAATTCACAAAACTTTCTACCGCAAGAGAAGCTGTAGTAGAAGAAGCTGCATTATATCCTAGTCCAGTTTTAAACTTGTCAACAACTTGACTTTCTAGCAAATTATTTAAAGATTTAGATGAATTTTGAAACTTCTCTAATGTTAGTTTTAACTCATCTCTCTCTTTTTCTGCCTTTTCTAATTTCTTTTTGTTTTCAACTAAAGCATCATCTCTTAGTTTAACTTCAAGGTTTAAAACATTAATGCTTTCTTCATACACAACCTCATTCTTGTTATAGTGAGCTAAATTAAATTGAGACTTTTTAAACCTTCTTTATAAGATACTAAATTAAATTGAGACTTTTTGTAATCTGAAGACAAACTATCATATTGTTCTTTAAGAGTAGCATAAGCTTTTACACATAATTTAGAACAAGAATCTACCTCAGAATCTGAACTGGAAGAACTTCCTGAAGATGTATGTGCCATTAATGCAAAGTTTGTAGGATGCTCTTCTTCAGCTTGGTAGCTCCAGTCATACCTTCTAATTCTATCTTGAGCAACCAAGGCATTTTTAGAGGGAGTTTCCATTATTATAGTTCTTCTATTAATCTCTCTTCCTCTGTTTTCCTGATTTCTAAGAGCTCTACATTCTCTTGCAAAGTGACCATATTTATTACAATTGTAGCACTCCACTTTAGACCTATCAAATCCAAATCTTTGACCATTTACATCCAACTTCTTGCTTGTCCTTTTGATGAATCTCCTAGCTCTAATTGTCAGCATGGCCATCTCCTATTGCATATCCATTTCTTCTAGGTCATCAGAATCAATTTGTTCTAGATCCTCTTGTGCAAGTTGAGGAGAATTTGGCTGACTAGCTAGGAAAGCACATATCATAGCATCACTAAGGTTATCTCCAAATGTAGGATTACTATGAGTATGCGCAGCACTAACTCCATAAACAGTGTTATCTACTTCATTTGTGCTGCTATTGCTGTTAGTGCTGTTAGAGGACACAAAAGCCACATTTTGTGGATTTTGACTTGTACTTAATGATCCTGAGATTTTAGGTTCATATATCTTCAAGTTGTTATATAAGTCATCCAAACTGATGGTCTCTATTTCCTGTTTGTTCCTCCAGATCAAAGCAAGAGTCTTCTATTCAGATTGAAGACTTCTTAATAGTTTTAAGTTCATGTCCTCTTGTGTAATAACTTCGCCTTGAATCTCCAACTGACTAATAAGTTTTTGCAACCTATCAAAAGTTTGATCCATTGTCTCTAAACTTAATCCTGCAAAGTTCTCATATTGTTGCTTGAGAAGAGTTCTCTGAACTTTCTTGGATTCCTTGTTTCCTCCATACCTCTTCTTAATGGCTTCCATGAGTAATTTTGCATCTTTATATGAATGGAACTTTAGTTGATCCTTATTTAGGAGTGCCATCAACAGAGTTCATCTAGCTTTCATCTCATTCCTCCTGTCTTGTTTTTCTTCTGTAGTAGTAGGTTCATATTCATGCTCAGTTTCTCTAACAGTTCTCTTCAGCACTTTGTTACCATTTTTAATTACTTCTTAGAGGGAGTAATCAGTCATGAGAAAGTATTGTTATATCCTCATTAACCAGAGATCATAATCCCTTGGGTTGAGGATAGGGAGTTTTGCAGTCAGAGTTATAGAATTAGTTCCTGCCTCCATCTTATCACTAAGAACTAGATCTTATATGTGTTGTTGGTTTCTTCTTATTCAAAGCTTCACAACAAGCTCTGATACCACTTGTTGATCCCAATGAACAGATCTTTAACTCCTTAGCTTGATGTAAGGTTTAGTATCCTTGGATAAATCTAAAGGTACTAAGAATGAAACTTTGAGTGTATGGGCGAGTTTGGGGCGGGGCGACCACCCTCCATCCCTAAACCCGATTAGCAAACCACCCCAATCCTCCCCGAACCCAACGTAGATCTTACGAGGCGCTCCCTTGGGCGAAAAAAAGAGAAACAAAAAAAGAGGAGCGAAAAAGAAAGAAAGATACTCCCCCCAAACTCACGCTCCGATCCCCATTGGAGATCTTATCGGGGCGACTTTACGAGCGCAATGCTCCACCAAATACACGTTGTTCTCTGTTTATTATTATTTTTACGTCATATTTTTTACAAATGTGATTACATGCAATAATATGAATAATCAAGAACCCACTAATAATATAATAATTAGTAGCGTTCATAAGTTTTCAAGAAATTATACATAAATAATTATAACCACGTTAAAAAAATTAAAATTTCTTTTAAAAACATTACACAATTTTTTTTTATTAATCACAACTTGCAATCTTGCAAAGATATAATACTAAATTTTTTTGATAATATTGGTTTATTACGTAAATACTAACATAACAATATATGAAAATAATATATCGATATGTATGTATAGTTTCGGGGCGGGGATGTTATGCCCCGTCCCCGCCCCGAACCCGATAAGAATCCCCGTTAATGCCCCGAAACCTGCCCCGTAACCCGATAAGCATGCCTCGCCCCGCCCCAAAAACTTTGGGTTTTAGATTTCCCCATTGGGTTTGGGTTTTTTTGCCATCCCTACTAAGACTGAAAATTTGAGTGTATGATATAAACTATGCGGAATCTAGTTTATAGCACTAAGAAGAATAAAAAAAGAGTATGTTTGAGACACAGAAATACAACCAAAATAATAAGCTTCAATATATTAATACGAACACTCTTTGACAGTGTTAGGGTTTACAACCTTGAAGCTATGACAATGACTCATTTTGGTACATTGAATTCTATACCCTAGGACCTCCTTTTATACACCAAGAAGTCCTAGAGGCTTACAATAATTTCCTAAGTTATCATAATCTTTTAAACAAATAACTTATACATATATTTTACAAAAATAACTCAATACTTATCTTCGTAAGTATTCTTGTTCTCCAATCCTTTCTCTTGTCTTTATCCATCTGACAGTAGAAACTTTTCTAAGCAGTTGTAATCTTTCAGCAGTTTAAACCAGCAGCATTAACATTTGAACTAGTAGCACTAACTGAGCACAAGCAGTAGTAAGTACTTAGAATATTTTCTTCATTCTTCATCAGCAGTACTAAGTTACACTAGCAGTACTAACTTATCATAGCAAGTTTAACTTTATTCTAGCAGTACTGACATATACTAGTAGTACTAACTTTTGTACTAACAGTACTAATATATACTAACAGTAGTAACTTTATACTGTCAGTACTAACTACTTAGCATAATTTTCATTAGTATCACCAACAGTACAAAGTATACCTGAGCAGTATTAACTCTAAGAATCATCTTGAAGTCTTTAAATCCCAACAGTTAGGTAATGTTCTTACACAAGGTAATGTTTTTTACACAGGAGGACAACTTGACCAATTAGACGAGCAAATGGGGGTTGGACACCTGAGGAGGTATGTATTTCATTTCAAATATACTTTTATTTAATCGTGATATTGTTGTACTATCTCTTTTTGTACACATCTATCTGATTCTAGTGTTTTCATATAGTAGAAAAGAACTTTAGACCTAAAGCTAACAAACATATCCCTAAGAATGTTTTATTATTTTTGGCGGCTTCGTGAAAAAATCCGATAAAACTATGTCAAAAGGGGACTGTCTATGTACTCTAACAGATTCTTCCATAAGGATATATGTGTTGAAAGTTATAATTTTGCATCCCGCAACCTGCAAGAAAAATGACTTGTTCCTATATAGCATTCTTGATGTAATATTGTAATATCTTTTATAAATGAATAACATGTTGGCGGGCTTGCTATTTTTTCCATATGTTTCTTTTGATTTTTCATAGGACGAGACGCTAAAACAGACTGTTGGGCTTTTCAAGGGAAAATGCTGGAAGAAAGTAGGGCATTCTCTTTTCATTACATTTCCTATAGAATTTACTTTTATATGACTAGGCACGTTTAATATATATAACAAACTTATTAAGCCTTATGGTAACATGAAAGTATGCTTAACACACTAAGGATAGGAACTAACCTTATGATGAAATGATGGAATTGTTCCTTAGCAAGTTTGTTGTTGTTTGATATAATGATTTATCTTTTCTTTTAAATTTCACTTGGACCTGTTACTCCATCTTCAAATTGTATATTGAAGTTGTCCGATATGATGCAAATCAATCAGTGGATTCTGAGTTCTTAACTCATCTATTTGTGTCTAATTCAAATAGAGAGTTGAATCGTTTCCTGTCCGAAGGGCAAAAGCTACTTGAGAATCCTTCCAGATGGATCTTTATTTCTAATACAAGTCTAAATTCAGGTACTACAAGTTTACAACCGTTTCATTTCTAATTGGCATGCATGATGTTGTTGTTTTTTCACGGGTAAAGCGGGTCATTTTTGGTATGTGATTGACGAAAACTAGACACACCGTTAAACCACATGTTTACATAGTGGAATCACTTTTATGGGATTATTTCAATTTGAAGCAAAAAAAACATTCATTGTTTAGATATATTATTGTGCTTATAATATAGAAACCAACATATAGGCAAGATCTATTTCTAGTTTCAAAACTCCCGGTGCAACTAGGCTATACGGTTGTTATCATAAGGTATCGACAACTAAGACATGTGAGTCTATAATATAGAAACCACCTCTTTGGTTTTCTGTCGCATGTCAATTAAAAAATGTTAACATTGATGCAGCTTGGAGGATTAATAGGAGGAATTTCTACATCATGGCTTATTGGACACGTTTTTTGGCGATAGTAAAATGTCCCTTAGAGAAGTATATGAACTTGGTTTTATAGAAACCAACTCAAAAACGAACGAACATGAAAAGTCTTCCATGGCAATAGTGGTTTTCTATCGTTGAATTATGGTTTATGTATGTTGGTGAATCAATGGTGGCTTTCATGTTGGAAAATATGAAGCTGGGATGTTACAAAGTGTAGGATGCTTTATAAGACTAATGTATGTAGTCATTCTGGAGCTCTGAGGTTTCATAAAATTGTTAAACGTAGTTGCTAAGAGATTGTTTTTTGTTAATTTGGAAAAGTTAAATAGATACCTATTTTGCTTATATCATATTTTTAGTTAAACCTTGCCTTAAATCTTTCTCTTCAAACGAACACGAACATGTAGAATTAACGAATGCATCACCTAATTAACAGTCACATTTTCCTCAAAGACAAGCCTGGTGCAACGCACGGGGCGTATGCCTCTTTGATAATATTTTTGATTAAGAAAACTTGTATCGATCGTGTTATTCTCATTAACTTTAGTTCAACTCTTTATCCTTTTAATGTGATTCCTACTTGATTTCATGGAGTTTATGTACGGATTTTTATTTCTGTTGTTATGAGTAAATTTTATTATGTTTGTTAGGCGTTCTTAAATGTGATACAACGTATGCCTGGATAAATGCATTTCCATTTGTAAAATTATGTGTGCTCGATATTGTTATGCTAAGATCATTGATTATTGTTTGATATGTCATTGTGATAGAAGTAGGTCGAAAGGGTCTATTGCTTTGATATAATTTCGCGTTGTTTGTCTAAGAATAATTCGGTATTAACCTTGTGAGAATTAGTTAATAAAACTATAGCGGCCTTAGTATAATAATGTTTAATGCTTAATCTCATGTCTAACGAACTTGATTAAGAGAGTATATATGTTACATTCTCGGCCATAAATCGATCTTTATGCACTTGACATGGTTAGAATTATAGGCCGAAAGGGTTTCTTTTCATGTTCGGTAGATACATTTGCTTATGTGATTACTCGTCATATATTGCTTATATGATATTATTTGTGCGTGCAACTTCTATCCATTAATATGGTTTTTATCTCATGTCTCCTGGCCAAAACAAACATGTTTTAAACATCTTTGGTAATAATCGAAACATTCCTAGCATTGGTATATACTTATGTTAAAAATAAAATATAAGTCTAATGATCATGACAATCATTTGGACTTTCTTTCTAAACTGCTTTTTAAATCTGAGAACGCACAACTCCCTTGGGATGACCTGGACTTACCTTGACTTTACTACACTCGAAAGGGTATACTTTCCCATGTGTTTTTGTCTATTAACCGGTAATTCTAGTTTTATAAATTTAAAGCTTTTGAAGACACATCACTATGTTTTGTTTGTTACCATCATGTGTGAAGTATAAACAAAAATTTTTGAGGTTTCATTAATTTCAGTTTTTTTATAATTTGTGGTGGTTTTTATAAATTTTAGGTTTTTTGTGTAGGTCGTTGGTAACTGAATTGGTCAGAAGCTAGTGCTCAAGAGCTACCGCTATGCTATTACAGAAATTGGATGTAGCATCGTTTAAAGATTTTAGCAGTCGAAAGTGGTAGCTTGGAGTGGTAAGTACTATAACATTTAGTTTTGATGCAGCAAAAATAGTATTTCATAGTTAATTATGACCAAATGATCTGCTTTTATCAGATACTCACAATGTCTCACTTTTATCGAAAACTCGAGAATCGTTGAGCATTGATGGTGATCTATCTTCATATTGTGTGGTTATCTTATACTACGAGGATGGAATTAGAAAGCTTTATGCAAGCTTTATATAGGAAATTGATTAAGTGCAATCTAAAAGTTTTACATGTCATGTTATATTTAAGTTTTCATTTTGAATAAGAATTTATCTCAAATACAAACCAATTCATGAGTTCCTTAATAGAAATTATAGATCATGCATAGCGACTCAATTCACACTTCTTTTCTTTGCTTATTGCTTCTTTATACATGCACCTGTAGTACAACAGAATTAACGAATCGTATAACAAAATCGTAAAACGAGTACTGAGATTTTAGGCTGTGTGGGTTGGGAAAGTTTCATTTTTTTTCTCAAATCTACGATCATTCCCATATATTATGCACGTTAGGACCATTTGGGAGACTACTTTTGCATGTCATTCTACCAAGACATATAAACATTCTCACCAGGTCTCAATTTGGAATCACTTATCGCAACTTGCGTGAGTCTACATGATACTTTGTCTTTTCGTATTAATTAGTTTTGGGGTTCTTAAACTTTTGACATCTAACATAAGGTGTAGTATTATTTATCGTAATTCGCTTGCTCATAATGTTAGCCTATTATTTCAACATAGTGTTTGTATTACAGTTGCTTTTGAGATAGTGAGTACATTGTTACAACTTACAACAAACTTAAATGGTTTATGTACTATATGGTGTGATAATGAATAAATGGTTTTATATTATTTATGCATTAGCACAGTAACATAGCTAGCACTACCAATTATAAGTAAACCAAGATGTTTTTTAACATGCTGGATCGACTTATCAGTTTTTAACTGTTTACTATTACATCAAGTTATTATATCATATACCGTCTATAAACTTTGCATTTAAATTCAAATTTCAGGTTTTAGAAGATTGCACAGCAGATATGTATGAACATGTATGATCATCTAGGAATCTTATGTTTGTGGTAGAATGGAATTTTGGGTAGTCCTGTTTAGGAGGAATTGCATATATATCCCTCTAAATACTCTTAATTACATATATACCCTACTAAAAATTATAATTACATATATATCCTTCATTAACATTACATATTACATATATATCCAATTTATTATTTTACATATATTTTAAACCAAAATGTACATGATAATTATAATTTAAATAGAAATTGTCCATTATACCTTTGTTCTTCATGGGCTAGGTTTCTTCTTCTTTGTATATGCGACTGAAGCAAGATCTAATTTTTCTTCGATTTTACAACTTTAATTTGTTCAGATTTACATTAACTCATTTCTTTTTGGTTTTAATTGTGGGGTTATGCCATATATGTAAAATGTGTAAATTAAGCCATCTTGGTTTTGACCTGCACATTGTCTAATCCATCAATACGACCTGCAAACAGATTACAATATGTATTAATTGCATTATCACTTCAAACTTTTGAATTGGCTGCTTTATACGCTTAAAATGAAATTATCAAATGATGTTATATTTTCTAAATAAATAAAACCTTATTATATTATAAACAAGTTCGTCTAAAATAATATGAGGAAGAAAAACAAGCTCACTAAATTTAATCCCTAGCTATAGAAGAGGGACTAGTTTTGCACTCGATCTAGAAAGAAACATCAAAGGTAAGATATAAAAGGGTATTGTGGACATTCTATATTTTAATTAGTATCTTTTGGTTTTAAATATATGTAAAATAATTAATTGGATATATATATAATATTTAATGTTCATTAAGGATATATACGCAATTAAAAGTTTTAGCAGGATATATATGCAATTATGAGTCTTTAAAGGGATACATATGCAATTGCCCCTTTTGTTTATTTCAACTTTCTAAACACGTAAGTAAATCGTGTGTCTTAATGGTTCAGACAAGCTTAATTTTAGAAAAAAGATTTTTTTTTCCTTATTGAAGTATATAAGTTGCATAGTTTGATGTAAAACTTACAGAATTTGCTTTGCTTTGATTTAAGCAAAAAGAAAATGGAAGATTGCATCGAGTTGCTTAAATAGTATGACATGTTAACCATCTTTTAAAGTAGCATAGGCTATAATATGAGTTCTTAATTTTTCCAATACCCCTAAATTAATGACTAATATGAGTATTACCACTTTCAATGAAATGGATCATTGCATTATAAAAAAACCAAGCAACACTTTTTCATTATAATCATCCTGTTCTTTACCCTCTAAAACACTCCAAACCAGCACCCCTATGTTTGTTTAGTTATAATAGTGACCTGAAACTAAGATGTGTTTTATGAAAATATTATATGACAATTACAAGGTTGCATCAAAAAAAAGTCACACCAACCAAACTTATTGTCCAAGATTATCAATTACCCAATTTATCATTTCGGAAAGAACAAGTATGTGTATTTTATTCGACAATGTGATAATAAAATTCTTTAGAAAAGACTCATAGCGTGCATGGGATATATAACTAGTATAGCAATCATACCTACACATTTACAACCATAACTGATGATTGTCAATTTAACTATTCGGGATTATTTAGACATCCTAATCATGCAAATATGCCCAGATTATGTGCTTAATCGTGTGTTTTCAGGTTTTTAGCACTTGGATGACATTTGGAGGAAATACACGCGACTTGGGCTCATTTAGAGAAGAAACGGACATGACTACGACTCTACACCATTTATCTTGAAGAACTATGTTAATAGAGCGTGGAGACGGCGTCGCAATTTTTTGTGACGGTGCCAGGACGATCAAGAGACGGCGTCAGAACCTTAGCGACGGTGTCAAAATTAAGCCGACATAATGAAGCCTAGAGGATTCAATGAGATGACGACATCACAAGATAAAGATGATCATTCAACTTGCACGCGAAGTATCAGATATTGTTTTGATCATAACTCCTTCATACAAACTCGGATTTTGATTATTCAACTGCCCACGCGACCACAACGAGAAAATCTATGACTCTGTGAAAGATGTCGTCGCGATGGTGTTGGGATTTTTGTGACAGCCATCGGGATGAACCGACTTAGGGTTTGCCTATATATACAACCTCATAACTTCATTTTTATCAAGCCCCCAACCCTAAGTCTGATTATAGGGTTTGGGTAGGTGTTTTTCTAGCAACTTAGAAGGTCTAATTCAATCCATAAACATCTTGTAATGGTTTGATTATCATTTATATCTTAATTCATGTCTTCAATTCCTTTTGTTGATTATGATTTCTCTTGTTTAAGTATGTTTGGCTAATTCATCTAGTATTATATTGGGAAATGCATAGAAACTAGATACTGTCATTGATTGAATATATCTTATTGTTTTCTTAATGATTATGTGGACTTCCAATTCACTAATTTCAAGGCGAGGACAGATTCAATGAGTATAATTGATTATAGTTTATAATTCTTGTTTCCTATTCCTTCTTGTTGATGGATGTGCGCGTTAGGCTCTAGAAAACTAGCCATACGATATTAAATTGGCATAGACGTCTAGGGAAACGCGAGTGTGTAGAAAGGATACCATCGGTAACAGTCTTCAAACTACCTTACCCCTAATATGGTTGATCCCTCTTAAGTGTTTTAATGCATGTAATATACTCTTAGGGGCCTTATAATAGTTTTCATACTATCTTACTTGTGCGTTGCCTTAACGGAATATTACATAGACGATGGGTTCATACAATTCGTTCATGAATTAGGAAATATTTACACATCGCATCACAAGTGTGAAAAAGCAATAGGTAGAATTGGATAGATAGTAAGAAGTAGTGCATCCTAGGTAAATACGCTTCATTGTATAATTGTTATTTAGTTTATTAGTTTAATTAGCTTAAAACCAAAACCTCTCTAAAACCAGAATTTACTTGCTTTCATAAAATATAAAAACACAAAAAGACTCTTCCTTTAACCCCTAGACCTTAGTGAACATTCGATCCATCCTTCACATTGCTATTCCCCTAGAGAACGATAACAACCCCTGAGTCTTGCCTATACTACACTGCAACGATTAGGTACACTGCCTAGGGAGTTGTAAAACTTCCTGTGAAGTCTTCGCAACCCTCACATCAAGTTTTTGGCACCGCTATCGGGGAATAGCATAGGTTTTGGATTCTATCTAGCTTAGGTCTACTTATAAGATTCCTATCAAGTAAGATTTAGTTTCTATCAATTAGCTTTCTCTTAGTCTATCCTCTCTTTGTTCCCTTTGTTTTGTAAATCAATCTTTTGTTCACCATCATGATGTATGAAAGACCACTAACCAACCCTTTTCAAAACTCACCACGAAACACAACCTTCCCATTCTAAAATAACACCTTAATGTTCCAACAACATAAAGATGAATCTCTCTATAATGTGTGGACTCGTTTTAAAAACCTAATCCAAAGAGTCCCTTATCATGGCCTCAATTTATGGTCCCTGGCTTAATTCTTTTATGATCATGTCAATAGATATACCAAAATAGACATTAACCATGCAGCAGGTGGGAACCTTAGGAGATTAAGTGCTGAAGAAGAATGGGAAACCATTGAGGATTGTGCCCAATGCGATAAATAGTGGAAGAACCCAACTAGCACTATTTGTCTATTTCTGACCAAACAATAGCAAATTTGAAGGCTCAATTAGTTGGAATGAGGTGGTTAGAGTTGTGATACCTAAGTGCATGTCATTGTTAGATGCATATGATGAGCCTATAGGTGATATAGAGGATAAGGTAGATAATTCGAGCCCACAAAGTATCCCACAAGTCCTTCTAACATTTGAGGTATACACACCACCCGTGACTTACCCAGAAGAAGTGGATGAGACTATAGGAATCTCGATGGAGTTAAAACCTTTGGACCACACGAAACTAGAGGATTTAGGCTTGAATACTTGTAGTCATGACCTATTTCTTAGTTCTAGGGAAATTCCTAGTGTTGATGAACCGGAGCCTCAACTTTTACCTAATTTTTCACCCTTAGATGTAAATCTATGAGACAAAAGAGGAACTGACCCACCCATCAACCTATATAGTCCAGGTAGTTTTAGGAAGAAGGTAGTAGATCCATTGACCATTTCACTGAACACCGATTCCGACTTCACCTCATGTGTCATAGCCATCCATCGAAATGGTTGTGTATCGCTATATCACCCACACTATGAACCTTAATGCAGGGGAGACCCACCTTTTGCGCATCAAATAAGCGTAGAGTCAGGCTCGTGACTCGAACAAAAACAAGCACTTTTTGGGAGGCAAACCAATCTATTTTTTTCTTGCATATTAGGTGTGTCTTGTATGTTTGTTTTGATTAATATGATTATACTAATCAATTTTGTGGTTTATGTAGTACAATTTACGAGAAATAACTAATAGGATACTTGTGCGGAAATTTTTTCCAGAAAACGAAGAGAATTTTCTTTACAGTGTCTGCAGACGGCGTCAGGATTTCTCCTGACGGCGTCACCAGCCCAGATACTGTAAATTTCATATTTTCTTGAATTTTTGAAAATAACTTTTGTATAATTTTCAGAATTTGTAATTTTTCTGAAACATGCAGAAAAACCACACGACTACATTAGTATTATATCATCCCTATCTTTATTGCTTTTCAGTAGAGTCTAAACTTAGTTAAAGAGGTTGTATTTTATCATTCACACCTGAATTTATAAGCTTGTGTAGTTGTCTATGTCTTTGATTTACAAGTTATATTTGATGAGAAAAAGCTTGGAAGTTCTTAGGAAGTTTCATTAGACGATTCTTGGAGGATGATTTAACCACTTATCGCATGTTTCTTCTCCATTACTGAGCAAACCAGGGGAGTACTAGTTTCTTTTACCTGTTTTATTTTCCCTTTAATCATTTTTACGGGTAATTCTATAGAACATTGGGGACAATGTTCAACTTAAGTGTAGGGGGAAAATAAGCCTTGGAAACTATTCCTTCAATTTTCATTTGCTTTGTCCTTAAAATGATGGGTAATATATTGAAACATAGCATAAAAAGGTAATTTTGACCAAAATTATAATTTTTTTATGACACATACCAATGAAAACCGAGTATTAATAGCGTCTCATGGATATGAATTTATATGACTAATACTCAAAATTCCACCAAAAAATGTGAGTTTGGCCTTTATATCTTTAGGAATTCGGATATCCATTATTGATACCCAAGATAGTTTATACCTTTAGCTTTCTCGAGTTAAGGTTTGAATGCATCATAGGTGTCGTATTCCCGTCATTTACGCATGTGTTATCGTAAGGTCTTTGGTCGCCTTTTCTGGATCATTGGTATCAGGTGTTAAATTATATGAGTGTACCAATAGTATATTAAATTCTAGAATTTGTTTTTGTGATGCATCCTGAGACCGTATAGTAAGTATTAGGATTTGCTAGAAAAGAGGCACTAGGATTAACCCATGTTTTAAACCTGTAATTGTTATGATGGTCACACCGATCATATAACTATCCCACACCCTTGCCATGCACTCAATTTTAGTATAGGATATCCCTAGTACAACCCTCCGAGCCTATCCTTTTTTACGGTTCTCGTAATTTTCTGGTGGATTTCAGATTATTAATGAAGAGCATTGTCACCCTTTAAACCAATCGTTACACCCAAATCGCCTTAGCCTACCTTGTATGTACTCACCTTTTGTACATTATTGTTTTAACCCAAGTTAATTATTAAGTACACGGTTGCTAAGTCCTTATCCTTGTAAATACAGTTTTGGGATGATTAGGATTCATGGTAGTATTCATCTTATAAAGAATTAGGGAAGAAGTAATTTATTACCCCCAATAGAGCTCAATAAGCTCCATATTACGTTGATCTACCTTAATTTGGGTCATAAAATAGTTCATTTGTAAAGTATGTAAAAGTTTAAGTGTAGGGGTGCATCTATAAGCCCCAAATGATGTATCATGTTATTAAAAAAATAAAAAATAGAAAAGAAAAAGAAAAGAGATTGATGTAGAGTTATGTAGAGTTTGTATATCTTTTTCCGAGTTCTTGGCATAGCAACCAAATCAACGTGTATCCCATTCGTTTCCGTTTCCATTAATGTTATCTTACACCTACACCCTACAACCCTTTAAAAAGACCTCTTTGACAGTAATGAATAATGCTTGGACCTAGCGGTGGAGGTTTGATCCTTTACCAAGCCTATGGTAATTTATGTGCTATAACAGGTAATGAGTGTTTTCCATTTCCCCATAGTCGTTATAATTTATTATACACCCGAGAGAAAGAGAGAATCTCAAACACTTATGTGAGGTGCTAGTATATACTTTTCGTGCTTTTAATTACGATGTCTAAAAGGTTATGTTGTAAAATACTTTTAAAGAGTAGGTTAAATGACCATAATATTGCTATTTTCTAGGTAGAAAGGCCCATTTCCTTGAGGAAAAGCAAATCCCAAGTGTAGAGGTATTTGATGAGGTGTCATTTTATACACTTTTTCAGGGTCATTTAACCCTTTAAATCATGCAAATATGCCTAGATTATGTGCTTAATCGTTTATTTTCAGGTTTTTAGCATTTGGATGGCATTTGGAGGAAATACACGTGACTTGGGCTCATTTAGAGAAGAAACAGATAAGATTAAGGACCTACACCAAATCTCTTGAAGAATCGTGTTCACAGAGCATGGAAACGGCGTCGCAGTCATAAAGCGACGCCGTCGTCATCTATCCAGTGACGGTGTCAGAGATATAGTGACGGCGTCAGGACGTAGCCGACTTAAAGATGATCTAGAATCATCTACGTGGCGATGGTGTCAGGACTTCAACGCGACGCCGTCGCATCGATATCTCTATAAATACAAAACCGATTTTAGGGTTGTAAGTGTGTAACTTTGTATAACTTTTGGGAGACGAACCATAATCTTTGTAGCAGCTTTGTAGGTCATTTTTGGGGCCTCAAAACCCTCTTGTAACTACCTTCAATCCATGTTTTAATCAAGTAAGATTGTTTATCATTAATCATTCAATATGTCTATGTGATGTTTGATTGATTTAAGTTCTTGCTTTATCTTTAACATACTAGGCTGAACCCTCCTTTGTATTTGCTTATGATTGCATGAAAGTTGGATTGTAGATCCTATTACTTTTACTTCTTGTGATGAATGTGCGCGTTATGCTTTAGAAAACAAGCCATAAGATATTAAATTGGCATAGACGTCTAGGGAAAAGCAAGAAGTATAGAAAGGATACCGTCGGTAACAGTCTTCATATTACCTTACCCCTAATATGGTTGATCCTTCTTAATATATTTCAATTGCATTTAATATAATCTTAGGGGCCATGTAATAGTCTTCATACTACCTTGCTTGTGCGTTGCCTTAACGAAATATTAAATAGACGCCGAGTATGTGTAATTCGTTCATGACTTAGGAAATACTTACACAGATTATCACAAGTGTGACAAGGCAACAGGATTAGGAGAAGCAATCAGATGAGTAATGCATGATTAAGTAAATACATTATTTTATCATAAAGTTATCACCAGTAGTTTAGATTATATATAGTTTAGTTATTAGTTAAACAAACTAACCTCTCAAACCATAGATTTACTTGCTTTCTATAAAATATAAAAATACAAAAAGAATCTTCTCTCAACCCCTTAAAATTCTGTTAGACCGTGTTCGAGCCTTCCCAACCTATTCTCCTAGAGAACGATAACAACCCTCGAGTCTTGCCTATACTATACTGCAACGATTAGGTACACTGCCTAGAGAGTTGTAAAACTTCTTGTAGAAGTCCCCTATGACTACCGCAATCACTAGCAAAATCATTATCTATCGATTCCTCTTCCGGAATTGTAAATTGTTCATATTGTTGAACAAGAAGATCTATTTTGTTATCCTTAACTTGACTATTACCTTGGTGAGTGATTAATAACGTATCCCATATTTCTTTTGCGGTTTTACACATAAAAGTTCTTTCGTATTCTGTACGTGGCAAAGCATTATAAATTACCATTTTAGCTTCATTATTTTTAGCAAGTTTTTTTTAAGATCGTCACTTTGTTCGCCAAATGGTACAATTTCATCCATTTTAGTTTCAGGATTATTTTGAATGGGAGGAAAATCACTATAGGTAATAACATGCCAAAGATCTAGATCTTTTGATTTCACATAAGTTTCGAATCTATTTTTCCAATAAACAAATCCATCACTTTCAAATAGTGTTGGTCTTTGCATAGATTGTCCTTCTAAATATTTTTTCGATTCCATAGATCGATTCAAGTTTTAAAATACAATTTATTTTAAAAATCTTGTTTGACGTGGCTTCTGAAACCAAATGTGGAAAACTAGAATGGGGGTTGAATAGTTTATCGCTTTTTAATTTAATATATGGTTTGTTAATAAAAACTTAGATTCAAATTTATATGATCTCAATGTACACCCAATATGAACAATATAGCTAAGAAAATAAATGACAACAAGAAACAATATAAATATGCAAGTAAAGAGATAAAAGTTAGAAAGATCAAACCACAACACAAGGATTTATAGAAAGATAAGAGTTACATTGAGCGTTTTTACATTTTGTGATTATCAAAACATAGATAGGTCGAAAAATATTAATAACATTTTTAGGCATTATTTCTATCAACAACATATTTTAATTTTGTCGTTGAATCCTTTATTAGCTTAAATTTTTCATTGTACTCCTTGCATATAACAAAATTACCAGTTCAACCTCTGCACATCTTAGTAGTAGTTTTATCCATGATCAAAGGTTTGCCCAGTCCACTGGCAATGGCACTAATACCTTTGACTTAACAAAAGCCATTGTGACTTAACAAGTCCAACAAAAATTGTATGGCCCAAAAGCCATTGTGACTTAATAAGTCCAACAAAAATAAAATAGTATTATGTATGTGGCCCAACAGGCCTAGAATTCCTCAAAGGCGACCATGGTCTAAGAGATATACACAAGTGCATATGATAGCGACATAATAAATAATAAGTAACTGCAGGAATATAAATTAGTAAAGAATAGGAAAGGATCAAACCGATGACACAATGAAATATAGGGGTCGGCCCACGAAGCCCTCTTTCGCCCTACTTCCACTCCCCAGATACCCAACTTTAGAGTTTTCTTCACTATGTCAAAAAGCTCCATTTAGGCAGAGAAAACCGTACACTTCGCTTACACTTTTTCTTGTACTAAGCTAAATACTGAGTTCTACTTCAAGATAGAACCAATCTAACACACTACGTATTTTAAGGCTAAATTCGAACCTATTGATCGTGTCCGTTATGTGGTGTATATTTTATTGTATCAAAGTTAAAAATTTATATTTTTCCGACTCCACCAAAAACAACACTTTAAACGGGCAGTGTACCCGATCGGTAGTAGTTTCGTGGTAAGTAGGTGTCCGATCACTGATAGCGAGGTTGCAATCTATCAATTTAATTAAATCTTGGTTATCTAATCATGTTAATTCTATAGCTACATCCTAGTTAAACCTATGTCAGCTAAGTCCTAATTCTAATGGGAAAAGGGGGGTTTTCAGCCTGGGAGACTGGCACGGTTTGGTTGGTGACTACAATCAATTCAAAACACTGTTACCTACGCAAGGTAATAGACAAAAGATTAAAGAGTGGTCGAACCTTATATAAGAAAAGTGTATTAACCATTATTAATCCGATTAGAACGTTGGTTTGTTTATTAAGTGCAATGATTTCTTCTCTCGATGTGGCATATCATTCTTAAACTTAGCGTTACATACATCATCCAAGACCTAGACACATTAAATTCTGTCGACAATCAAAGCAACCGCATAAAGCATCCTTATTTCTAATTATAATCTATCTTAGGGATTAAAGCAATGGTGATCTTGTTAAACCCTAGCTCATAAAGACTTTACCCACTTACCGCTTAATGGCAATCTATACACTAGTAGTCCACTTGTCCAACTATCCAATGATCAAACGTTATTTGATGAATTATCTAGGTCCACCTGCTAGTCAACAAATCAATAAACCCATCGGTAATATCCAATTAAACTAGTTAAGTCCCGAAGCGTATTCTAGACACGACTTAGAATGGACAATACTTGTGTAACTATTATTCTAGATTGTATAAATTACTATATGAGAGCCTATCCTGGCCTCTCGATCCTCCTTAGTCCAATTAGCTAGATCCAGTGAATGATAGTCGCATTACAAAAGCGCGAAAACAAGTGATATAATTGGATAAACAAGTATAAATTAGATAACATAAACATGCAATCAACATAAATACAAGAAGTCGATATAAACAAATACCAAATATTCAAAACAAAAATCAGATCTTCATAATAATGGCTAATACTCGAAGGTATTAGCCTTCAAACGTCATAATAAATACAAGAGTAATAATTTAGCCAAGGTAAACTAACCGAGTTAACGAATGATACCAAAAACTGAATGATTACTAAAGTATATGGAATTACACGATGTCTCCTATGGAATTGAATACGTTGCTCGACCTCTTCTGCTCTTTTTCTCCTCTGAAAATCGACTTTTGTGGTTTAGGTATCGAGAATATGATTTAGCACACTAAAAACTCGTTTTTGAGTTTTCTATTTATAAGGTCTGGAAGTCGGTTCGCTATGGCGTAACCAAGTATTGGATACAGCGAATTGGGGATTCTTAAGTATGAGATCACGTTTGATATCTTCCAGAATATTATATTGATTCCATATCTTGAATACAACATATTGAGTCATCTGGATATGGCATATTGAACTTCATTCCTTTTGTGGTCTTTGGTGAGTGCAGGCACGGATACGCCGTATCTTCTTGATGGATACGATGTATTGGTCTTCAGAATAGTAATCTTCAAAATATCTTCGATTAAGCTTCAGAATACGCGCCTTTTGCAATCTTTTACAAATTACTCCATAATTACTGCAATTCTCAAATGTAAACAATTAAGCAACAATTCTTTGCAATAATTATACAAAATGGGTTAATATCGTAGGATAAATGATGCTATAAAATAGACGTTATTTGATGTCATCACCTATCATACACATATGATATACACAACTCACAACACATAACACAAGAGATACAAGATAGATAGATATCAAAAATGAGATGACACAACTAGACTAATAACACTTGAAGCTTCACGTATTCGTTAGTGTTCTTCACTAAAGAGTGAAATAATTTGATCACTTGTTATGGATTATGAAACAAGTATAATGATCAAAGAATCTATGAAAATGAAAAAGATAGAAAGAAAAATATTGGAAAGAGTTATTTAAAATAAAGACATGAGGTTGGTATTGATAGTCAACATTTGAAATTCAAATCGGGTCGAAACAGCTGGACGCACGGATCCACCATTACCTAGATCCGTTCTTTGGTTTGGCTGGATCCGTGAGATGCAGCTGGGACAATTTTTGTCTTTTTGTGATAAACACCAAATCTTAGCAAAATATTATTATGTACTTAAAAATCAGATTTATTAGATTTCTTTCAGAAGGAAAATATTTCTTAACGTAAATAAGGAAAGATTTTTTATATTTGGAAAGATTTAAAAAGATTTAAAAAGATTGTTTCTACTTATGGTTAATCCCGTTTTGTCTTACATGATTAATATAATTAGCTTATAATTAATCATGTGTTGACTTAAAATCATTTGATTAGAAAGGTTTATGCAAATGATTCAGTTTAAGTGCAATAGAAAATATTTTTTTGATCATTAACTACGTGTAATAATGCCATATTCATACCTTAAGTGATTTGCCGTCGTCAACTAAACTTACAACTAAATAACTTGTTTACGTAAACTTTTACATAGCATGACATTATATTTGTTATTATCAAAACATGAAGATCATTATATATACATATCGTTTTTATGTGAATATTTGTATTAACAAAAATTGCAGATCTTATTTATTATCCTTTCCTTAATATGAGTTTTCAAAACAGCACAAATACTCAGCTTTTCATCTCTGATAAACTTCTTCACATCTTTTTGCATATCTCTGTTGCACATACCTCTCACATTCCAAGCAGCCATCCTAAATTCAGTATTCATTGTTGTCATTGCAGGTTTTCCTTATTTGATCCCTTATTCAGCAGATCATAGGCATAGCCAGCTAATTTATTATCAGTCATACTCTTAGAAATTCATGTCACTTCATCAAATACATCCTTTTCATCAGGACATTCATTCATCCATTTTGCCTCCCATTGCTCTTTGAAGTACTTAAACATATCACTTTTCCATTTCCTTGAGTCCTTAATTGTTGGTTGTCTTTGATTCATCACAAATTTGTTCTCAATTTCTTTGTTAATTAGCATTTGCTTTTCAGGGTCCTCATGGTCATGAATTTCTTCCAAAATTGAAATTTTGTTAGCACTTCTCCTTAATTCCTCCACATTCTCTTTACTGATCCTCTATGGGCTTACAGACCTTTTAGGACTCTGAGGTGTCTTATTATTTTCCTTATTTGAATTCAAATTATAGCTTTTGTTTGTCATAGGTGGTGTTTGGACATTAGTTTGCTTTCTATTAACTGGCATGTATTCCACTCTAGTCTTACCCACCTTAGTACCTTGAGGTTCTCTTCGGCCTTCCCCATTACCCATTCTGGTTGTATAGTCTTAGTCCCATTCCTTACTCTTTTAAATCCATCCTTTGTCTTTTCATTTCCTTTAATACCATTACCCTTTGCAACGTCATTTTCATTCCCACTCTTCAAACCACATGTACTCACAGTATGACCAAACACTTTGCATTCACAACACTTAGGAGGTTTCCAACTATATTTCACCCTCACAAACTTTGAGCATTTAGTCCTCTGATCTTTACTTTTATAATAGATGTGGAAAACTAGAGGGGGGTTGAATAGTTACCGCTTTTTAATTTAATGTATCGTTTGTTAATAAAAACTTAGATTCGAATTTATGTGATCTCAATGTACACTCAATATGAACAATATAGCTAAGAAAATAAATGACAACAAGAAACAATATAAATGTGCAAGTAAAGATATAAGAGTTAGAAAGATCAAACCACAACACAAGGATTTATAGTGGTTCGGTAACGAAGCTCCTCTTCGTCCTACTCTACTCCTCGAGTACCCAACTTGAGAGTTCTCTTAACTATGTCAACAAACTCCCTTTAGACGGAGAAAACCGTACACAATTAGCTTACACCAATTTTTGACACAAAGCCAAATGTCAAGTCATAATCTTAGCTAGAACCAATCTACCATACTCTTTGTATTTTGAGGCCTAAAATAATAACCGCACTAACACAATATCACTTCACCTAAAACACTAACATGCTCACCACGATCTAACTATTACACAAAATCACACAAGTGATATAAATGAATTACAAGATACATCACAATCGTAACTACGTTACTTGAGCACCAACTAATCTATAATACTTCTTGACTTCATGATAAGAAGTATTCTTCTCTTGCACTTGAGGATCTAAGCTTAAATCACTTGAAAACAAATGCTTAATATTAAATGATCAAAGGATTGTAAAAGATATGTAAACTGATTTTAAACAGAATGAAAGTGAGTGTAAAAGATGAGAAAATCTATGGGTTACAGTCCACTATCTATATGCAAAGCTGGGAGCGTTTTAGCTTGGTCGGGCCCCTTAGCTCATAGGTCGGGCCCCTTATCACTAAGGGGGCGCCCTTACCTATAAGGCGGCCGCCCATAGCAAGATGCTCCTATTTTTGTCTTTTCCAGTGAAGGTGTTTCTTGGATTAGTTTTATCCATTTTTAGATGGAAAATTTGCATTCAAAATATTTATTTTGAATAAAATATTTCTTATAAATACCAAAAATGTTTTGTATTAGTTGTTAAAATGTTTGTTACATTTTATAAAAATGTAAGGTTTAGAAAAAATTCATTTGATCATAAAATATATTAAGCATTTATTTATTCATATCTTTAAGTGGTTAAATTTTCTAAATGAAAATTTACGACTAATTACTTATTTACGTTTAATTTTACATAAAGCGTTTTTACATTTTGTGATTATAAAAACGTAGAGAGATCAAAAAATATTAATAACGTTTTTAGGCATTATTTCCATCAATAATAGATTTTAATTTTGTCCTTGAATTCTTTATCATCTTGAATTTCCATTAGTACTCTTGCATATCCAAAATTACCAGTTCCACCTCTGCACATCTTAGTAGTAGTTTTATCCATGATCAAAGGTTTGCCCAATCCACTAGCAATGGCATTAATACCTTTGATTGTCCATGCCTCAAGAGGGATATTATAGAGCTTAATCCAACAAGGAAGAACTTTTGGATCACTTTTGTCAATAATAACATCTAGATTCCACTTATGTACCATAAGTGGTTTATTGTTAACCATCCATGACCTATTTTACAGTACAAAATCATTCCTTCATTTTCTTTGAACTTAAACAAGAATACACCATTTTGAGTAGCAATTTCTTTTAGTCTAAAATTTCCCCACATTCTAACAAGGATGTATCTTAGTTCAGAATAGGTCATTTTGAATCCCACAAAGTGTCCACATAAGGTCAATGACCACTTCCTACTACCCTTCATAACTGATTCTTCATCAAAGATTACAACCTCCCTTCCTTCCTCAACACATAAAGTAATTAGGCTAAGTTTATTTTAATCATCATTACTGGAAGGTTTAATCACATTAGCAAATGTTTTGTATCTATTACTGCCCTTATCCTTTTCATATCATTTGCATTATCACGGTCATTAGTACAACAATCATCCTTACTCGTGTTAACATAACAATTAGCACAGTTTGAACCACTCACCATACCAGCATCACTGTTGCATTCTTTAATGTCAGAAATGTTATTGTCTAATTCTTCCACATTTTCCACATTCAGTTCCGTGTTAGTGCAATCCTCATTGTTTTGTTTGTTAGCCTAACGAAGGAAAATCTATATCACTTACATTGAACTCCTCTCTTAAGCTATCAACATCATCTCCAACTCCTCCATTAACGACACCTCATCATTAACACACAACCTTCTCAACTTCATTCATATTCAATCGTTATTAACACCTCATTATCTTACAGCTTATACCTTTGTAAGTTCACAAATAGTATCCTTATACTTGATTGAATCCAAATTTACGTTTGAGAATCTCCGTTTTAGTTTGACATAGTCATCACAAAACAGCGTTAACACCATGCGTTGTTGCAAAATTAATTGAAATTGAGTAAAAAAATTTCAAAACTTTGTTTGGCGCCAAATTCTCCATTGATGGATTTGCAATTCAGCTCAAAAGATTGGGGAAAACAGTATCAACTGGCTTATTTTCAAGCTATTCAAAATGAAGGTTATTTTATGGTTGATTAGTACAATTGTGATTTTATTAAGGTTTTTATGTATTAAGTTTTAATGATGGTTTTTTTGGCAGGAAGTTAATTAGAGGAGAGATAAAGGAGAGAGAAAAGTTTGTTTTTAATAATAATAAAGTTTGATATTCAAATAATCTTAAATCGTAGTTTATACTTTATATGTTTAAACATTTTAGTATTATATTTTTTAATGAAGAATTTCATATATCACCTTAAAAATCTCTCTAATTTCATAAATACCCAAGCAAACTCATAAATTTCATATATACCCATTTTTACTCATTATGAAATTTGTGACAATTTTACCCTTGTGTTATTTAAACACTGAAATCATTGCTCAACAATTTTACCCTTGATTCCATGAAACTTAATCTCATTGTGATAACAGAATTTGATTAAATAGTTTTTATTTCGAAATTCGTAGATTGTGGATTCTAGCCTACGTGATGTTTTAATTCTTAGTGGGTTCTTATGATGTCATTACGTAAAAACGTTCTAGTCTTAGTTGTCTATGCTATGCAAGTCAATTGAAATTGGCTTTTAATATAAGACTAGTACAATATAGAATACAGATTTTGTATAATCATAATATCATATCATTGAAGGTTGGTTGTGAATTTGTTTTCTAATGACCAGATGTTTCTTTGAATTATATAGGTATACCAAATGATGATTTATTTGATTGACTTTTGTTAAGGAACTCTCAACTGTCAAAATTCCTTTTAATTTACGTAAAAATAAACAATGTATTATTTAATATTTGGTTATAAACTAGAAAGGGGAAGAACAAGAAGTGACTTAGGAAGAAGAGGGTATAATGGTCATCTTACAAAAAAAAATTCAATGAGATAGATTAAAATGGGCAAATATGATATTAGGAGTGTTTGAATGGGTAAATTTGATATTTAGTGATTGGATTGGGTGTATATGAAATTTGTGAGGTTTTCAAAGGGATATGTGAAAATTAATTAACTTTGATATTTCCATTGACCTATGTCTATGTGACATTGTGAATGCGCTTGACTGCAACCTTTCTCTACTTACACTACTATTTTTGAATATCTAGTTGCATGTTTGAATCGGCTAGAAAAAGACATTTAATAGACGTAAGAATAGCAACAATTTGATCAACTCGTTTGCATAGAAGAAACATGAGAAGTCCTAGGTGCAAACAATCCTGAAGTGATCACGTCAACCTCTTGAAATGAAGTGCTTTACATGGTTTGAGTCTATGTGGTAGTGAGTTCAAACCCCATGAATTAATCGGCCAAAGAAACAAAAATCATAGTTAAAAAAAGGCGAGGAGTGAATTTTTCAGCTTGATCAGATTAGGTCAAGTCTACTTAAGTTAACTTTACTTGTTAACATTTGTATATTCTGACAATTAAGTTGTTTCACCTATGCGTGCCCTGAAAAAAAACCTTCACAGCCAAACATGAAAACCCTAATTGATCTAAATACTACCATCTTTGTGATCTATCTTGCTAGGGCCCTAATCTTGTTAAGGATCCCTGTGATTCTCCTCGATTGAAGTTTCACAAGTGGACGATCCTTAGATCCATAGGTTTTTTATTTAAATTTTTAGGGTTTTTTTTTCAATCGTTTTCATTATTCGCTGTCTTAATTTTCTTATCAGGGGTCCAAAAATCTATCCAACACATTACTCTAGGAGATCAAATACAAAAAATCTCCAAATCCGTTTTCATAACAATTTTCCTGACCATTTACGCGCCTTAAATCTTTTGAAATTTTCCTGGCCTGATGGTAATGGTAAATCGACTCTATATTCACTCAAGAAGTCCAAAGCATGTAAAAAAATCGCATTTATTCGTTTCATTAGGGTGGACAACTTGGATCGATTGATTAGGAATTTGTGTACAATTTGGATTGGGCGGTTGCGCCTTCATGCCAACACTGTCAGGTTTCAGAGAGAACCCAAAAAAACATACCCTCATCCAATAATGTCCTACCTAGAAAAAATGCATCACCGGGTACAGTTTCAAATTCATTTGCTGCTGTTTTAAAAAGTGGATCAGTTAACCATAATACCTGCTACTAGAATCATCCCTTTCCCCTGTCATTGTTCTTGAAATCATGCATAATGGAACGTTACTTCTCGTTTCTTATTAATGGGTAAATGAAAGATATAAATGCACTTCTAACCTCTCAAATCATTCTAAGCTAATGAGGGCTTTGAAAAATGTTAAGCCTATTTTATTTGGGTGATCAATGGGTTTCTTCTGAATTGCATTCAGTCACTTCCTAAGAAAAGATTAACTAATCCTGTGGTGTTGGTCATGGTTTAAGGTGTTAAAACCGTCTTGTAATTCTTTGTGTGTGAGGAAGCGTCTAGTGTGGGTAACAATTGAAGGTTTTATCCAGTAAAGCTCTTACGGGATAATACGTATACAAAAATTGTACGTCTTGGGGTGAACTTGTAGATAAAAAATGAACTCTTGTAACTGCTCTTTTCCATGCAATAAGAGTGTGTGTGAGAACAAAACTCCATGACTTATAACTGATAGGTTCAAATCATCATTAAGGGGCAGCTTCAACTGGATTTGTTTTAAGGAGCAGAAGCATGGATGCCAGAATCAAAACGGTGATAGGAGGATGACACTTCTACAATAAGGAATCTGAGGGGAAACATGAGAATGGAATCTTGGTTTAGATAATGGAGCACGTTTTCTGAAACAGCTTTGTCTCATGAAAATGTTGATGAATATTCAAGGTAAATCCTAAACCCATTTAACACAGTGCGCGAGCGCGAGCTGAAGACCATTGGGATATATAAAAATCTCTCTAAAGAGGAATAAGGATGCACTAATTCAGCGACAGAAGGTGTACTGATCAGACTCACAATACCCTCCAGGTTTTTTTTCAGGATGCCTGAATGTTGAGGAAAATGTTGTAGACAACATTCCTGGAAACGCTTCTCAACCCAAACCAAATCCTACTACGTCTGGCAACAAGGAAAAGGCTTCATATGTTAATGATAAATTTTAAGCAAGTGGCTCAATACTGGAAGTAATGGATGAATTGATAAAGGTGGGTCAAACTATGGGTTATAACATGGACGGATGTATGAAGGAATATAGAAGCCATTAATGGTTCTTAAGGAGAAAGCGAAGATTTTAGATGAATTTTTCTTGTCTTTAAATATTCAAGGTCCCATGGTAACCAGCTAAAAAAAAAAAAGGGTGATCCAGGAGTTAAAATACCAAACATAAGTTCAAATTTTTATAGCTTTAGAAGAAACTATGATGGAAAAAAATGGATCCCTTTTCTATCAAGGCATTAATGTGAAATTTATCTTTAGATTATCTTTTAGTCCCTCTGTTGGTTACTCCAATGGTTAGGGGGTATTCTTTGCATTTGGGACCCTAGCTTATTTGTTAAAGATAATTCTATGGTTTCATATTCCTTTTTGGCGATCTCATGTACTTGGATTCCTTCATCTACCAAACTTCTTGTTATATCTGTCTATGCTCCACGGGAAGAAGGATGTTATGGGACTTTATTCATCATTTGGTAGATTCTTGGGATGGAGAATGTGTTCTCTTAGGTGATTTTAATGAAGTTCGATATGAGCATGAAAGGCGTGGTTCTTTGTTTAATTCTCATGGCGCTAATTCTTTTAATAATTTCATCACTAGGACGGGCTTGATTGATCTTCCTTTAGAAGGCTACTCATTTACTTAGGCTCATAAATCTGCTTCCAAGATGAGTAAATTAGATAGATTTCTTATTTCTGAAGGTTCATTAGCTATATTTCCTTCTATTTCAGCTTTATGTCTCGATAAGCATCTTTCAGATCACCAGCCTATCCTTCTTCGTGAATTGAATATTGATTATGGTCCTACACCGTTGCAGTTTTTCCATTCTTGTTCTTCCAGGAAAGGTTTTGACAAGATGGTTGAAGATTCGTAGAAGAATTATGTTTGTACGGAATCAAATAGTATCATAAAGTTGAAGAAAAAATTGCAGTCTCTTAAGTCTTCAATTAAACATTGGCTTGCTGAAGATAATTAAAATTTAAATGAGCATAAACGCAAAATTCAGAATCGTCTTATTATGTTGGATAAGATTTTCGACCTAGGAAACTGTAATGATGATCTGATTCATGAAAGGTTGAATTTGTTGAAGGAGTTGCAGGATTTTAACAAGTCTTCTTCACTAGATATGGCTCAAAAGGCTAAAATTTGGTGGGCTATAGAGGGGGATGAAAATTCCAAGTTTTTTCTTGGAATTATTAATAAGAAACTTTCTTAGTTGGCTATTCATGGAGTTTTAGCAGATGGTGATTGGATCGTGGAACCTTCTCTGGTGAAAAATGAATTTCTCAAGCACTTTGCTACTCGCTTTGCTACCCCGAGTTCAAGTAGTATCACTTTTGACTCTCAATTTCCTAATCGGTTATCCCCTGATCAAAACAAGGATCTTGAACGAAATGTCTCTTATGAAGAGATAAAAAGAGCGGTTTGGGATTGTGGAATAAGCAAATCTCCTGCCCTGACAGTTTCACTTTCGAATTCTATCGTAAATACTGGAGTTTAATTGACCATGATGTCGTGGCTGTTGTTACTTCCTTCTTTTCTACAGGTTCGCTTCCTCCTGGATGTAACTCTTCGTTTATTGCTTTGATTCCCAAATCGCAGGAAGCTAAAATGGTTAAAGACTTTCGTCCTATAAGTTTAATTGAAAGTATGTATAAAATCATTACTAAAGTTTTAGCTAATCGTTTGAGCCTCGTTATACCGGAGCTTGTAAGTGATGTTCAATCGCCTTTGTTTAAATCGACATATTCTTGACGCCCATTTATCCTTAATGAGCTATATCTTAGTGTAAGCACAAGAAGTCCAATGTCCTTGATCTTTAAGATAGAACTTTTGAAAAAGCTTGATTTCGGTGAGATGGGATTACTTAGATGTGGTTTCTAGCTAATTTTGTTTTGGGCCTCAAATGCGTAGTTTGGATTCAAGGATTGTCTTAACTCTGGCTATGATGGGGATCCTATTCTTGTCCAATGGTAGTCCGACCTCGGAGTTCCAAATTTTCTAAAGATTGAACCAGAGGGATCCTCTATTCCTCCCATTCTTCTTATTCTGAACAGGGAAAGCTGCATCTATCCTTTCTAATGTGGATGAATGTTGGGCTCTAACAATGATATTCATATTGATGAATCTCTTAACTTATCACACCTGTTCTATGTTGATGATGTTATTTTTGTTGGTAAATGGAATTCATCAAATTTATCAATAATTGATAAACGTCTTAAGTGGATTTATTTGGCTTCGGGTCTCAAGATCAATCTTAATAAAAAGTTAGCTTAGGGGTAAATTGGTATATCTCATGATCGTGTTGTTTTAGCAGCTAAGTCCTATGGTTGTTCCAATTAATCCATAACTCCATTTAAACTATCTTAGAGTAAAGGTGGTGGAATTATTCGAACTTAGATCTTGAGATGACGCGTTGCGAAATTATCCGCAACGACTTACAAATGGAAGCTCAAATCCCTCTCGATTAGTGGTCGTCTTACTCTCAACAAATCTTATTTGAGCTCTTCCTCACCGTTATAATTACATGTCCTCCTTTAAGTCCTAAAGGCGTTCTTTAGTAAGGAATCTATTCGTAGGACATTTTTTTCAATGGTGATGAAAAATGCGAAGAAGAAAGATGTCGTATGATTGGCTGAATAAAATTTTTAGCTTCTAAGAAAAGGAGGTCTTGGTTCTCTACAGAGACTTCTTCTTGCTCTTCTAATAAATCGTCGCTACCTATATATGGCTATAGGTACAAACTGGATCTCAGATGGGGCGGATTCCTCTCTGAGCTAATGGGTCGCTGGGTTCTTTCACTTGGTCACATGTATCTCATCACTTCTCACGCTACACATCTCTATGTCACAGCGATCACACACGAGGAGCGCATCTAGCGCGCGAACCACACGAATCATACACGAAGATCTCATCACACGAGCCTGGCGCTCGACACATGACGTTTAATGAGCAAAGTGGATCACACGAGTGAACAACGCTTGCCGCTCCCACCAGGGCATTGATCTTCTTTCGCTTGTCAAAAAGAAAGTTGGGAATGGTGAGGCTACTTCCTTTTGGAATGATGTGTGGCTTGGTGATTTTCCCCTAAAGCAAACGTATCTGAGGTTGTATTTCCTGGAATTAGATAAACATGTTAGTGTGGCTTCAAAGTTGAGAGCTAATTCGAGCTAATTCTCTTATTAGTTCTTTTTGGCGGTCTCCTCGAAGTGGTATTGAAGAAGAGCAACTTCTTCTCCTTATCTCTAATACTTCGTATGTTCTACTTTCCTATAATCATGATAGATGTCTTGGCTGTTTAGATCCTTCGGTGCGACTTCTCGTAAAATCGTAACGTAATTTATGATGATTTCATGGCTTCCGAAGACGGATGTTCCTACAATGATGGTCAAATCTTTCCCATTAAGATTAATATTTTTCTTGGAGAGTTTCTTTGGATATGCTCCCACTCGGTTGAATCTTTCTCTTCGAGGCCTTTGACATCCCCGACTATTCCTGCCCTCTTTGTAGTATTGTTGTGGAATCAACTTCGCATCTCCTTTTCTCATGCCAATTGGCTCGTCAGTTAATGATTAAGGTTGTTCATTGGTGGGAATTAGAGTATCAAGACTTTCACTCATATGAGGATTGGCTTCTTTGGTTCAAAAATCTCAGAGTTTTCAAGCGGCTCAAGGATGTGTTTGAAGGCGTTTGTTACATTTCTTGGTGGGTTATTTGGAAGTTTCGCAATCAAGTTTTATTTGAGATCAACTTCCCTCGTTTAGATCTCATTTTTGATGATATTGTCCGCTTGTCTTTTCATTGGTGCTCTAGTCGTTTTAGCTCAAATTTTGATTGGAACACTTGGATGAAAAATCCTAGTTCCATTATTTTGTAATCTTTTCTTAGCTCCTTGCTAGTTTTTATATAAAATGCTGTTAAAAAAACATTTGTATATAAAATGCCTTTAAAAAAACATTTTGTAATCTTTTCTTAGCTCCAACTAATATATTAAATCTGGTTGAATTATACAAGGAGGTCATAATTATTTCTTTCGCCGTATAAAAGCCTCGCCGCTTTCTTAGCTTTCCCTTTTCCTGATGCCTTTGCAAAATCTGCTCCATACTCAGCAATCGGTATGAAACAAGATCCATAACCAGCTTCCATATGCTGCAATACACCGAGTATCAGCATACCATTGTATATAACAAAGGAGATGGCTCAGAAAGTATAAGTTTTCACGACAACAAGAGCAAATTTATGTTATTATGTATATTGCTGCAAGTGCATCATGTACCAATCACATTTTCTTCACTTAACATTAATACTGCCTAGATTAAATGAGAGTAACTGGACAAATCACTTTTTTTGTAGTACAATAGCCAAAATTTATATTAGTGCGTTTAAAGGCCAAACAATTATTATTTCCTACGTATATTGAACTAAAAGCTGGTTCAAATGACAGATCCATATTTCTTTATACTAGCGGTGGCAAGATAGCATATCTACAAATGGGTCAAAAACGAATTCAGGGGTCATCTTTTAGTATGGGCTGAAATATAAACACTTATTTATCAAATTTTCTATAGATAGTTAATCTCTCAATAAGTCAATAATGCCATCTAAACAATACTATAAATACTATTTTGTTTAATTGGCAGGCCTACATTCCCCTTCTAGCTAAATTCACTGATTTGACCCATCTGAAATAAGCACAACCCAAATTGGCATCTCTATGTACAAACAATGAGTAATACCTCATGCTCGGGTATATAGACCATGATTGGTTGGCAACATAACTTGGACAAACACCTGAACTAAGAACATCCGGTCTATCTATTTTTTAACAATGAGTAATACCTCATGCTCGAGTATATAGACCATGAAATGCAAAAATAATACTCTCACACAAGCAATTACCATGAGTAGTTCCAAACATTCTTTTGACTATAAATGTAGTAAAATAATAAACATTACTTGACAATAAG